>PYAF01004262.1:112770-138527 GCA_007407185.1 Glycine tomentella | reverse complement strand
GAAGCTCCGGAATTCACGAATGCTAGCAAAATAAAAAGAAAGTTTGGATGAATCTTCGAGAATTTATAATCACAACATAAATGCTACGTTAAATACAAACTAACTAGGTTAGGACAAATTTTGATAAATATTCTTAGTAAAAACAAAAGATAAGTGCCTTAAGTGTAACCCGATTTTTACTAAGATATGGCACTTATCAGGGCCTAATTTGCTTGTAACATCTCTCTTTTTTGCTTTTCAACCTTTTCTGCTTGCTTTGCTTGTTCAAAAGCTTCAGAATTCCGTGAACCTATCAAATTGCAAAATAAGATTGAACAATTCTTCCCAAAATATGAAAACAATGTTCATCCAAGTATAAAAAACTAGGTTTTTAGGTAAATTCATGGATATTTTTAGTGAACCAAGGATAAGTGCCTTCTTTGAAGACCTAATTTTACTAAGATATGACACTTATCATATAGCAACTCGGCATCCCAGCTACTGCAACCCGGCATCCCAGCTCTGCCACCCAGAAACCCAGCTATAGCAACCCAGCATCTCAGACCGGTAACCCGACATCCCAGCTCTGCCAACCCAGCAACCCAATTATAACAACCCAACATCCCAGCTATGGCAACCCGACAACTCGGCATCCCGGCTACAACCATCCCAGCAACCCATCGCGTCTAAAAAAAATTATAATAATAATAAATTAAATTAAATTTAAATTAAAGGTATATTATGGTTTATTAGTTAGACTACTAATATGATTTTTCTATAGCCTGAAGATAATCAATTATCATGCCTGAGTTGGTATGGTTTAATTTGTATAAAGTATGGTAGCCTAACCATATTTTTGGTATATATGATGTTATGATGGAATTTGATGTGATGAGGTGTAGATACATGGAATAAATCATGCATGTTTGCGTAAGACGATCGCAGCGTCTACATCCAATACGAGATGTAGCTACATACAGTATGATATGTAGAGGCCATGTGCACCCTGGGAAAATTTATTTCATGCATTCATATAGTTGCATAATTCTTGTATGGATTTGTTTGGTTATATTGAGGATTTACTAACATACTAACGTGTTTGGTGGTTTAGATTTTGCCTACTGAGAAATTTTATTTCTCACTAGATTTGTTTCATGTTTCATTTCTATATGGCCTCAATCATCATATTCCTTGATGCGCTAGATTTGGAATGGTATCTCGATGAAGAAAGGAACTATTATGTCATCACTATGCACCCTGTTATACATGCATATATTTATTTTGGCACTCATTTTCCAGTTTCTGTGCTTAATGGACTGTTTAATCCTAATGATCCATTCCTACAGTTCATTCCTGCCTATCCACAGCCACCTATGAAACCAATTAACTTGGTTAGCGAAGAGGAAAGCTTTGGAGAGAACTTCTAAGATGAAGATATGGGTTGTAGGTTTTTGTATATAAATAATAATCCTATCTAGTGTGGAAGAAATATTTTCCGGTAGTTAAGTTCTATGATGTTTTAAGTGTGAGGCACCCAAAAGAAAGAAGCTATGTAACAATGGACAATGACTACTTAATATATAACAACTTTAACTTCTACAATTAAAACGTTTTAGAATTTATGCTAGGATCCATTTAGTAAAAATAAAACAGTAATTATCTAACGATTCTTTAAAAATTTAACCCAAATAAAAATATTATATCTAGAATAGTTTTAGGTTACTACAGTTTTGGTATCAGAGCAGTTCATCCTGTTAGAACCTAAGGGAATGGACTAACTATGTTTTTATGTGTACTTTGAGTGAATTGTTTATGTGTGATTATTTGTGTTTGCTGAATACTTTACTTTATATTGAGCCTGATCACCTCAGTATTTTTGTGAGTGAATAGGAATTCATGGCTACTCAAAGAACAAGAGCAAGAACAGCAACACAAGCTAGTGGCAATAGTGAAGAAATAAATATTCTTCATGAAATGCTAGCAGCTATGCAAGAGCAAACGGCTGCTGCAAATCAACAAGCGACTGCAGCAAGTCAACAAGCTGAAACAACTACTCAAATGATGGCGCAACTAAACAATAATAATAATAATAATAATAATGGTAACAACAATAATTCTAGTCAAGATAATAATAGGAGGCAGGTGAGTGATATAGAATATCATAAGTTTGTTGACTTTAGGAAGTCTAATCCACCAATCTTTAAGGGAACCTTTAATCCATATATGGCTGAAGAATAGGTTAGAGAAATAGAAAAGATATTTACTGTGCTAGATTGTTCCGACCAACAAAAGGTAACTTATGCTACATATATGTTACAATCTGATGCTGAGTATTGGTGGAACAGCCACAAGCAAATTTTGGCAGATAATGGAGTAGAGATCTCATGGGAGGTGTTTAAGACAACATTCTATGATAAGTATTTTCCCATATCAGTAAGAAATGCTAAGGAGCTCGAATTTCTTAGGCTTGAACAAGGAAATAATAGTGTGTCTGAATATATTGCTAAATTTGAAGAGTTAATTAAGTTTTCATCCACCTATCAGTATAATCCTGATGAGCATTGGAAGTGCATGAAGTTTGAAGGGGGATTAAGGGAGGATATGTTGGAATATAAGAGAAGATCTGCTAAGAAAAGAGAGTCAAACAATAATTTTATGAAGAAATTAGGACCTCAACCTTTTAAATTTAAGAATAAGTTTCAGCAGAGAAAATTTCAGACAAGGCAGAATTCAGGCAAGGAATGCAACAAATGTCACAAGATCCATGGAGATAGGCCATGCCCTATAGTTCATACCACTTGTGTGCGATGTGGAAAGACAGGACATCTTGCAAAGGATTTTCGCAATCACAATAATGATCAACGTTTTAGATGTGGAAAAATGGGACATTATGTAACAATTACAGAGCTGAAAATCCCCAAGACACCACATGTTCTCAATAGACTGGAAGAATTTTTACCATTAATGCAACGAAGGCTTCTCAATCCGAAAATCTCATCGAGGGTAAGTGCAGAATTAAAGATAAAATTTTAACTGTATTACATGATTCAGGTGCTACTCACTCTTCATTTCTTATGACACTGTTATACAATTAGGGTTACCTTTGTCCCAATTACCTTATGATCTTTTAGTTTCTACTCCTACTGGTAAACCTATTACTACTAGTCAAATCTGTCCTAATTGTGATTTTCAAATTGATCATAGATCCTTTTTTGAATTTGATTTGTCTTCCTTTGACCGGGTTTAGTGTGATTTTGGGTATGGATTGGCTTGCAGCTAACCATGTGTTGTTGGACTGTTCAAATAAAACTATTATTTTACCTTCAAAAAATAGTCAAACCCAATGTCTGTATTTGAACTTCATTGTTTCCTGTTCCAGTAAAAATGAAATTCAAGGGTATGTTCTTTTATCAGCTAATGTAACTGAGTCAACTGATGAACTCTCTAGTATACCCGTGGTAAGAGAATATCCAGATGTATTTCCGGATGAGATACCAGGGATACCTCCAAAAAGAGAAATAGAATTTTTCTATTGATCTAATTCCTGGATCTGGATCAATATCCATGACACTTTATAGGATGTCCCCTCTAGAATTGGAAGAATTGAAAAAGCAACTAGAGGAGTTGTTGGAAAAGAAATTTATTAGACCTAGTGTTTCACCCTGGGGAGCTCCAGTTTTGTTAGTGAAAAAGAAAGATGGGGGAATGAGGCTTTGTGTAGATTATAGGCAACTTAATAAGATAACAATTAAAAATAAATATCCATTGCCTAGGATAGATAATCTTATGGACCAACTGAGAGGAGCAACAGTATTTTCTAAGATTGATCTTAGGTCAGGATACCATCATATTAGAGTTAAGAATGAAGATATTCCTTAAACTGTATTTAGGACTAGATATGGGCATTATGAGTATTTAGCGATGTCTTTTGGATTAACTAATGCTCCAACAGTTTTTATGGATTACATGAATAGAATATTTAGATCTTATGTAGATAAGTTTGTAGTAGTATTTATAGATGACATACTTGTCTATTCAAAGTTAGAAAGAGAACATGAAGAGCATCTTAGGATAGTATTGCAGACCCTTAGAGAAAAGAAGTTGTATGCTAAATTATCTAAGTGTGAATTTTGGGCAAAGAAAGTGAAATTTTTAGGTCATATTGTTTCTAAAGAAGGAATTTCAGTGGATCCTAGTAAGATTGAGACAATCATAAATTGGGAGAGACCAACTACAGTAACTGAGATTAGAAATTTTCTAGGACTAGCTAGTTATTATAGGAGGTTTACTAAAGGATTTTCACAAATAGTTTTACCTCTTACTAGCCTGACTAGGAAAAATATGCCTTTTGTATGGTCACCAGAATGTGAGAAGAGTTTTCTAGAACTAAGAAGAAGATTGACTAGTACTCCAGTGTTAGTATTGTCAGATCCTCATGGTACATTTGAAGTGTATTGTGATGCTTCAAAAAAAGGTCTAGGTTGTGTGTTGATGCAAAACGGAAATGTGGTAGCATATGCATCTAGGCAGTTGAGACCCTATGAAGTCAATTACCCAACCCATGATCTAGAGTTAGCAGCTGTAGTATTTGCCTTAAAGATCTGGAGATATTATTTGTATGGAGTAATATTTGAAGTATTTTCAGATCATAAGAGTCTCAAGTACCTCTTTGATCAAAAAGAGTTGAATATGAGACAGAGAAGATGGGTTGAATTTCTTAAAGATTATGACTTTGAGTTAAAATATCATCCTAGAAAAGCAAATGTCGTAGTTGATGCATTAAGTAGGAAATCTCTGCATATATCTAGGATGATGATCAAGGAAATGGAATTAATAGAAAATTTTAAAAATCTTAATTTAGGATTTTCTGTTAATTCTAAAAGTATCATTTTAAGTCAAATACAAATCACTAGTGATTTCAGAGAGCACATTAGGCTAGGACAACAAAGAGATTCAGATTTTCAACAAATTTTAACTCAAGTTCAAGAAGGAAAATTGCAGGATTTTGATGTGAATGATGATGGGTTGTGGACTTATCAAAAGAGAATATGTGTACCCAAGATTGATTGATTAAGAGAGAAAATTTTGAGTGAAGCTCACAAGAGTAATTTTACAATGCATCCTGGAATTACTAAGATGAATAAAGATTTGAGGAGAATGTTTTGGTGGCCTGGCATGAAAAAGGATATAGCAGAATTTGTAGGAAAATGCTTAGTATGTCAAAAGGTAAAAATAGAACATCAAAAACCTTCTGGCACTTTGCAACCTTTAGAAATTCCTCAGTGGAAATGGGAAGTGTATCTATGGATTTTGTGGTAGGATTACCTAGGATTGTTTCTGGTCATAACTCAATTTGGGTCATTGTAGATAGACTTACTAAGTCAGCTCATTTATACCTATTAGGATTTCTTATTCATTAGAGAAGTTAGCTCAACTATATATACAGGAAATAGTTAGATTACATGGTGTACCTTCCCCCAATTACAACAAGGCATAAAACACTAAACAAGCAGCAACAAAACCACCTCCTACCAAACGGACTCTGCTAGGGTTTTGTTGGGAAACCAAGGGAATAAACACTAGAGAGATTTACAGCAATAAGTTATGAGTAACTATACAATTGAACTTGACCATACTTTAATTCAATATCATAATACTTAGTTTTATGGATGTTATTAACATTTCTATCATTCTCTACCTTCTCATTTCTATTCGATTTGAGATTTCACCTCATCCTTATAGTCTTATAAATTTCACCTTTGAATTGAACACGCAGGCTGCATTCACATGCGTCAAGTAGGAGTGAAACGCTTGAGGTGAGGTAACTCAGGTGAGGCACCGACCGAATCATTATGTTGTCGATGTTGCATAATTTTTACTTTTCACAATTTATTTAAGAAAACTAAGATTTGCAGGATTTTTGCTTAAGATTAAACTTATCTTGCACCAGAAACATTTCTGTTCTTATCAAAATCTGGAAATTCCACGTGTAGACTAGATGTGACCTTAGGGGACTACAAATCCTGTGTCGCCGGGAAGTGAGTAGGCTTTGCTTAGAGGAGGGACCTATAAAACAAAGGAAAACACTCCGACACTCAAGTAAGTACATCAATTGTTAAAGAATGACTAAGTATGAGAACTCAGCCTAAGATGTAGAGAATGAGAGACTTGAGTAATTCATTCAAGTATAAGATATAAGATATAAGATTGAGTGTATGTAGAGTCAATCCGGAGTGGATTGGAAGTTTGAATGAGATGAGTTGGAGAGAACCTGGATGGTTGTATTTATAGCGTGGAGTATGGGCCTTGAGCCATTGCTTATAGATAATCTATTGAGAAGATAATAATAATAGATAATAACAGGCAATTATCTAATTTCAAATAGAAGATAATGTGTACCTTATTGATATATTGTTACTTGTAGATAAGTAACAATTAGTAGATAACTTGTTGGGATATTATATGATAAGGCGCGGTTTCACCTATTTGAATATCCTGGCATATTTGATATGCAATTAATGAGGAGATAATATTGCTAGTGTTCGTGCTCTTGTAGAAGGTCGTCGTCCATGCTCCTATAGCGATGTTGGCATGGAGCTCGGACATGTATGTCCGGGTTGGCACTTGGAGGCTGAATGAGTGCCTATTAATGCGGCAATGTTGACATGGAGGGTGTACACGTGTACAGTGATCTTTGTGAGATGGCCACGTGTCATTTTACTATTTTGGACTGAACAATTTTTCTTCTTGTCATTCACTTCACGCATGACTTATACATTGATTATGCACTATTTTTTATTTTGTTATAATGCACTATTATGCTTGTTTCTGTTTGATGCTGGTAAAATTGGTTATGCAATAATATCATTAATAAAGTAGAATTTTTTTATAGAATTAAGTTAAAAATTAAATAATAAAATAGTGTTCTTTATACAAATCACTAAAAATAGTATTAAAAATATTAACGTAAGTAAACATTTGAAAACATGGTCTCTTAGATGTGAATAATGTGTCATTGTTTTGCAATTAGTTTTAAATAAAATATAATTTGTTTGTATTAAGGTAAATAAAATTTTTAAGCCCAAACATATTTAAGATGGTAGATATTAGAACGAGCATAATTTGCTTGTTTTGAGGAAAAAGTATATCTATTAGTATTCAAATAATTAAATCTTAATCAATTAGTGTTTTATTATGATTTTTAGTATATAAAAATAAACAACAAAGTTTTGAAAAAATATGTGTACTCAAATTGGAATACCAAGACAGAGAGTTAATGTTTATTATCGACGGAGACCAATTTCAGCAAATTAATAAACTTATTTTTGTTATGTTATTTTACTTTATTATAAAACATATGATTATTTAACCTTCTACTATAGGTAAAATAGAGTAATTCACCTGCTAATACAAGTAAAAAGAAAAAAAGTAATTCACATGTGCATCAGTTTTTTATTATATATTTGAGTACCTTATCCAGACCGGCCCCAAATTTAAACACGAGATCTAACTTAAAAATAAAAAACAAACTAATCTCCTTATCCGTGTAGACTACAAATATCACACAAGTTAAAAGAAAATATAATCAAATGTACTTATATGTACGTAAAACTTAGGCTATTTAATAACTTTATGAATTTTGTTTTGAAGAAATATAACTTTATAAATGGTAGTACAAAAATCTTAAATATGTTTTGAAACAAAGTTAATAATTGATTGGCTTTAGTCCACGTTATTGTCCTACACCCACTAATTTCTTATTTAATAGTATAAAATGAAAAATGGAGGAGATATATTTCTTGAACTAAAGTGTCATTTAGTATTTTAATTACGAGTTAAGCCCCTGCTCCTAGAAAGAAAAGAGAAAGATAGATAGATGATAGGGTACATATAAATAACATTAAGGAAACGAAATCTAAAGTCAGCGTGCGAGAATATCATGTGGTGTTTTTTTTTCCTCCTACATATAACAATATTATAAATATTTTCTTTTGAGTATTACGATTTTTTTAATTTTGGTTACATGTTAGACTATCGAATTCATGAGAGGTATTAATTGATAGACTTAAGTCCACGTTATTGTCTCACATACACCCACTATATCTTTAATGTATTTTACACTAAATATTGTTTCCTATAAAAAGGAACATTAAAGATTGTTTCTATAAAAAAAGATCGGAGGTTTAGTTGGGGCAGTGTGTGTGGACAAGTGGCTTGGGGCAATATTTGGTGTGTTATGTGGTGATTTGGTCGTGGGAAAATTTGGTGGACTAGGTGAGGAATGGACATGGCTAGGTTTAGATTGTTGGGTGTGGGTCTGGATGAAAATTCGAACCTGATGTATTGATGAGTGGCTTATCCGTTGCTGATTTCCTGCGTTTTTTTGTCACCAATAATGATGTCTTCATTGCAAGTTAATTCGATATTCATGGCATCAATTGTTGTTTCCGTTTCCTGAAATAATTGGTGATTGAATATTGGAGTTGGCGGTTTGGAATTTCGGAAGAGATCAAACATGAAATCATTGTGTTTAATGGTATCCTCTTCATTAGCAATGAATGTGTTGTCATTATGAGCATTAATTCTGTGATTGATTCCACTGGAGAGTGCCAGATTCTGCCAGTTTGAGGTGTCGCCGTTACGAAGGTACTTGGAGCCGCCCACTCCACCACTGCTTCGAATTTCTGCCCTGAGGTCTGGTCCCCAACCTTGTACTCCATCATCCTTTTGGAGGTGAAGAAGCTTTGGGCAAAACTCATCATTGTACCCCATGAGACTGCACAGATAACAGTAGGCGCCTATTCTTTCATATTTGAAAAAAACTTCACGCGATTCTCCTCCTATTCTTTTGATTTTCTTCGATTTTTTATCAGCGGCTTACAAACGTCAACCATAACTCTGCCCCAACCAAACAGAACCCCAACCCTAACCACATCAAGCCTAACCCAAACCCAAACATCTCCAACCCTAGTCCAAACCTAACCAACCCTAACCCAAAACATGAGATCACAAACTCTTTTGATCCTTTTTTAATGGTGGGCTCTGGCAGCCAGGCCCGTTGGGGACAATGAGTTTCATCAACTGGAATTGTTGAGGTTTGGACAACCCGAGTGCAGCTCCCACCCTACGTGACCTTGTATCACCTTGATGTTATGTTCTTGTGTGAAACACTAGCTCACTCCGCTCACATGGAAGAAATAAAAACCCAAGTGGGTTATGATTCTTGCTTTTCTATTGACTGCGTCGGCAGAGGAGGAAGACTAGCTCTCCTCTAGAAACAACCATTCCGACGTCACCTTATCAATTTCTCTCAAATTTCCATTAATATTCATGTTTATCAAAATGGATATCTCAGAGTGGCATTTAACTGGATTCTGTGGCTTCCCAGAAAGAGGCAGAAGAAGAGACTCTTGGGACATGCTTCGATCCCTAGCTGCTGATAATTCTCTCCCTTGGTGCATCTTTGGAGACTAATGATTTTTTGACCAACAATGAAAAAATTGGTTTAGTAGATCACCCCGTCTAGCTTCTAAATGGTTTCAAAGAAGCAATCTCTGACTACAACCTACATGATTTACCCATGGAGGGATACCATATTGCATAGGAAAAAGAAAGGACAATATAATGCAGTTGAAGAAAAATTAGACAAAGGCCTTGCCACTATTGATAGGATTGATCTCTTCCCAAACCCGAAGCTAATAAACAAGATAACAACAAAGTCAGACCATTCTCCTATCTTGATCCACCTCAATTCTACTTAAAGGAGAAGATACGATAATACCTTCGAATTTGAAAATTCTTGGTTACTTGAACCTGAGCTAAATGAAGTGGTCGGACAAAAATCCTGATGTTAATCTTACATCAAAATTGTTATGAAGAAATGAATACTTCGGGCAAAAATATCAGACGTCAATATAGAGCCAAATTGATTATTGCAAAATGCAATTAGACATGATCCGCCAATCTTCTGATGCTGTTGCAACAAACAATTTCTCAGAAATAAACAAAAAGCTAGACCAATTGATTGCCCAAGAGGAAGCATATTGGAAACAACGATCCAAATTTTTTTGGCTAAAGGATAGGGACATCAACACAAAATTCTTCCACAATGTTGCAAATGCTAGGAGAAAATCAAATCCTATCTCTTCTATCAAGAAAGATTATGGTGAATTGGTCTACAATCATAAGGAAATTTGTGATGAGGCCGTTTTTTATTTCAATAATTTGTTTGATCGAAAAAATCTTTGTAATGATTTTCTCCTAGTCATAAATAAAATTCTCATTTATGTTTCCTCTTATGAGAATTACTCACTTTTGTCCCCCTTCAGCATAGATGAGTTCAAAGCTTCCCTTTTTCAGATGAACTCTAATAAATCACTAGGACCAAACGGTCTCAACACAACTTTCTATAAAAAAATTCTGGCATATGTGTGGTAAGGAGATCTTTCAAACAACAACCACATGGCTTGAAAGTGGTAATTTTCCTCCTCAAGTCAATAACACCTCCATTGTTCTCATCACCAAAATCTTGAACCCAACCATTGAAAGACTTTAAGCCAATCTCCCTATGCAATGTCTTGTATAAAAATTACCTCAAAAGTCCTAGCCAACAGATTGAGGATCCGCTGGGTAGAAGGAGTGAAAGAGGGGATCATTTGTTTCTTGAACAGTTCTTTAAAAAAAATCTATCCTCTGCAATTGTATTTCCCATAAACAAGCTGCTTTTGTTGAAAATAGGTCCATCCTCGATAATTTATTTTTGGCCTATGAAATTATCCACCATATGAAGTGCAAACAAAAAGGGGAAGTGGGAGAGGTTGTCCTCAAAATAGACATCAACAAGGCTTTTGACTGTGTGGATTGAAATTTTCTATTTGATGTTTTGCACAAAATGGGTTTTAATGATAAGTGGATTGGATGGATGAGACGGTGTGTAAAATCTATACAATACTCGATCCTTGTAAATGGGGACCTAAATGGACAAATCACTCTAGGCATAAGGCTTTGGCAAGGGGACCCAAGTCCCCATACGTTTTCATTTTGTGTACTGAGGGGCTTTCTTCTTTGATTAAACATAGTGAGGGCAGAGGAGAACTTCATGGAGTGAAAGTGTGTAGAGGTGCTCCGGCACCCACACACCTTTTATTTGTTGATGACTGTTTTTTATTTTGTAGGACAAAAGAAAATGAGATAAACACACTAAAGGAAATTATCAGCACTTATGGAAGGATCTTTGGCCAAACTATCAACTACCAGAAGTCAGAAATCTTTTATAACACCACCACCCCACAACACCTCTACAATATTAGGGATCCTTCCATAGGTTTAGGCAATTATCTGGTTTGCCTTCAATTACTAGCAGGAAGAAGAAAGTTGTTTTGATTTTCTCAATGACCGTCTCTAGAAATGCATCAACCGCTGGTCATCAAAGAAACTCTCAAAAGAGGGTAAGGAAACACTCATAAAATCAGCTCCTCAATCAATTCCCTCGTACTGCATGAGTGTTTTTCTTCTTGCAACCACTCTTCAAGATGACCTTTAGAAAATAATGAATTCCTTTTGGTGGATTTCTAACAATAACCCATCAAAAGGAATACACTGGCTTAACTAGAAAAAATTATCTATGAAACAGGAATTTAGAGGAATGGGTTTTAGACATCTACATGCTATTAATCTTGCTATGCTAGGGAAACAGGGTTGGAGATTATTAACCAACCAAGATACTACTTTCTCAAAAGTATTCAAAGCAAAACACTTTTCGTTAGGGAATTTTTTGGAGGCTAATCTAGGCCATAATCCAAACTATGTTTGGCGTAGTATCCATGCTTCATGGATAGTTGTAAGACAATGTATGAGATGGAGTATTGGAAATGGAAACTCTATACATGTGTGGACTCAACCTTGGTTGCAAAGTAGTTCTTGTCCTTTTGTTTCCTCTTCTCTTATTTCAGGCTTAGTGGCAAATCTCATAAACCATGACCTACAAGAATGGAATAAAGACTTGATAAAGGATATTTTTAATGATGATGATCCTGGAAAATCTAGAGTTTGCCTTTATTACTCATGAATGAACCTAATTTTATTGCTTGGAGTCACACCAATACTGGAGCTTGCACTGTTAAAAGCGCTTACCACAGTATCATGCAAGAAATCCTTGACACAAACCATCTCAAGGTTGCTGGAAATTGGGTATAGATTTGGAAGCTCAATGTCCCTCCAAAGATCAACAATTTTATTTGGAGACTCTAAAAAAATTGTATTCAAACTTGATAACTATTATAGGAGAAAGTTAACCCATGTTCTTCTAAATGCATATTATGTAACTATGAAATTGAAAATACTTGGCACCTCTTTGTCACTTGTCTAAAGCTCAAGAAATATGGAACCAAGCTGGATTTTTGAAGTCATCCAAAGGCAATCCCAAGTAGTAGAAAGTTTTCACTCTCTTATGTTTAATCTGCTGGAGCAACTAGATGAACCAAGTAAAATGTGTTTCTCAATGTCCTTGTGGTGCATATGGACACGTAGGAATGATGCCTTCTGGAATCAGATTGCCAAACCTCCTGATATTTCATTGGATGTAGTTGTGAACTACCACTCTCAATGGCAAGCAACACGCACAACAACACGCTCCAACCGAACAACACCAACACTAGACCAAGTTATAAAATGGAGTCCTCCACCTCAAAACTACATCAAGTGCAAACTGGGCTAGTGATAAAAAAAAATTGATCTTGGAGTCTATTTCTGGAATAGCCTTGAAGAGTTTGTAGTAGCAAAGACAACTTGATTTTATGGCATTCTGTCAGCTTCTGAAGCAGAAACGTGGGCACTATATCAAGCAATTCAATCATCCATTCAATTGCAACTCAACAATGTGATTTTTGAAGTAGACTCAAAAATGGTAGCAAACAATTTAAATAAACAGATTCATCTCATGTTTCTTTATCATCTCTCATAAGGAAATGTCGTGATAGTTTAAAATTGATTCCAAACTCAAGGGTGAGTTTTGTAAGACAAAAAGCCAATCATGTTGCTCACGCTTTAGCAAGAGCTTCATGATTTCATGCTCTCAGTAAGTTCTTTGATACCATTCTCACTTGTATTCGTGTTTTACTTATGAATGAAATACAATAACCTTATGTTTATTCAAAAAAAAAAAAAAAAGATCAGAGGTAGAATTTAATATAAATGATAAAATGAAAATAAATAAGGGAGGTATTTTCTTGAAAAAAAAGTGATTACATTTAGGACTTTAATTGGAGTTATTTGGTAAAATCATACTTGTGAAATCTGCTCGGATTATTGATTTGGTGGAGGTAGTAGATTAGTGGGTCAGTGGTCTAATCGATGAATCAGTAATTGGTCCGGTTTGACAGGTATATATTAAAATTCAAAATTATATATGTATCTATTATATAAGTATATAACTAATATTATTTGAGTAAGAAAAGTTTATCCATATTCCAAAATCCAAAATAACAATTAATAATAATCCAAAATCCAAAATTCAAATTAAAAAATATATATAAAATCGGTCAGGTTGGACCGGTCTCACTGGGATTTAGAGCTGTCAAAACGGGTCAACCCGGCCCATGTGGGTTGGCCCACCACAGGTTGGCTAAAAATGAGCCGGGCTGGATTGGCTCACTTTAGTGGTGGGTTAGTTTTTTTCCAACCTGGCTCAACCCACCCCGGGTTGGTGGGTTATCCGGGTTGGCCCGTGAACTGGCTTGTGAGCTGGCTCGGGAGTTGGCTCACTTTAAATTTAAAAAAAAATAAAAAAATATTAAAAAATCACAAAATAAGTGTAGAAAAATGCAAATTAAACCAATTTAAATAAATTTAAATATTACAAACTGCATCAAACTTAATCTCAAACTAAATGTACTTGAAATTCAAACAAATATAAATATGTTCAACAATATTAAAATAGTAAAACACGAATCTAACTCCTCAAATGTCAAATTCTCATATCTCAATCATCAATATTAACTTCTATAGAAAGAGTATTAGAATCATAGTTTGACAAATCAATTTCATTTTTATCATCTTCATTTTCCATTATCTTTTTTTTTTTGGTGCAACCCGAGAGCCAATCCGGCTCACCCGAGTTCAACCCGGGTGGGTTGCGGGTTATGTGAGCCGGGTCCAAATGACCCGGGGTCTTGGTGAGCCAGCTTTTTTGTGACTCAACCCACCAATTTTGTGGGCCAAAACCGGCTGACCCATAGGTGGCGCCCGTTTTGACAGCACTACTGGGATCCGATAATCTAACTGGCCAGGTTTGACTGGATTATCCCAGGTCAACTGCATAATTAGTCCAATAGTAGAACCGATCCGGGTAGACCCGTCCCAATCCAACCAATCCTATTGGACGTGCTGGACCAGATTTCACAATACTGGATAAATTTGTTGTTCACTTTCATTCATTTATTTTTTTTTTTGTAGAAAATAATATAAGACGACAATTATAAAAAAATAGAGAAAATATCTAACAATATTATAAATATTTATGAAAAAATTTAATTAAGAATTTGCATCATGTTGAGAAAGAAGACTTATAATAAATGAAACCGCTTCTATCCCATAAAAAAAGTGTCGTACTGTTAAATATCTTTCACATTTTATTAATAGTCTTTTTGTTTTAAAAAATAAATTCAAAATAAGGTGTGTTTTTGTTTTCAACTTAAAGTGTGCTTGATTTAATTTATTAAAATACTTATTTTTTAAATTTGTGAAAAAAAATTAAGAAGAAATTAATTATTTTAGAAAGATGAATTAATCATCTTCAAGATATTCTGAGTCTCATTTTATTTGATTAATTTTTTTGGGTACATATTTTATCTTATCAATTAAGACAATATTTTGTAATATCATTTTTATGTTATTTTTTAAAATTATTTTTATGTTATTTAAGTTAAATATATTTTGCATCATATTTTAACTTCAAATTTTGGATGACAGCTTTCAAATGGCGGATCTAGGATCCTGGGTCAGTGGGGGCAATTTATTTAAAAAAATAAAAAATTAATAATTATTATTATCATATGAGATAGTTGGATTCAAACACGAAGATAAAATGTACAAAATATAAAATTTTAAGATAAATATGTGCATTTTATTAAAATAAGATGATGCATTTATTTACTCTTAAATGTGAATTGGTAAAAAAATTCAAATACATAAAATTAAGGGATGCAAAATATAAAATTAGAACATACAAAATATAATCAGTTTTATTAAAATGAGGGGGTGCATTAGCCCACCCTCACATCAACATGGATCCGCCGGTTTCAAAATATCGTAATTTAATGAAGTGATTGTCGAATCAGCTCAATAAATTGGTCATTGAAAACTCAATCTCTAACTAGTTTATTCAAACCCACTTGATCATAAATCGAACCTTAGGTTAGCCTTTTCAGCCTCCCTTTACTACAGCCCAAATTATAGCTATATTTGTTGTGGGGAAATTTTTATATGCATATTAAAATCATTCCATTCAAAAATGAAAAAAAAATCAACAGAAAATTTCCTTGGTTTATTATGGGATCTACAAGGACAACATTTCAAATACGACGAGGATACTGGCCAAAATCGAAACAGCCAACAAAAACTAGAATAAAAATAGGAAGAATATCATAAATCTTATTAATGATACATGCTAGATGTGTTATGCTTAGTTAAACTATTAGAAATTTGATTAGTTTCCTTAAAACATATATAGATATTAGACTCTGTTTAAATTGTATATTTTGATATAATATTTTTAATATATATATATATATATATACACATATATATATAAATAAAATTAATCCAGTTGAAATTGACTAGATTTATTCTTTCACTAAATAATAATAGGGATGGAATACTTATATGAAATATATAGATTTTAAAAAATAAAAATATAATAAAATATATTTATAATATTTAAATTTGAGAGTTTATTTTTGTTATTATGAATATTATGTTTACATGTACTTTACTTGAATTTTGTATGTTTATAAGTAATAATTTTTTTAATATTTCTTATAAAAATTAAAAATATATTTTATAATGATATTTTTAATTATTTTAGATATATTAGTTTTAACTATGTGATATTGTCGAAATTTTAAATTGGTTAAATTTATTTTTGTTTTAAAAGTTTAACACTATCTACTATTACTACTAATACTACTCTTGCTTCTATTGTTGTAGCTAGTCCTCCTGCTCTTGTTCTTGTGTTATTGTTGCTATTAAATTTTTATTTAATTTTAATTTTATATATTTCAAATTTTATATCTTATCATTTAAAAATGATGAGTATTATTTATCTATAATAGTTATTATTTGCAATAATTCTTATATGTTGTAAAGTTTAAGTAATCAATTATAAAGTGTTAGAAAAAACAATTAATAAAACTTATTTCTCTTGAAATATTGGTAAGTTATATAAAATTAATTGATTACCAAGAATTGTAATCAATTACCCAAGTCAGCTTTAAAAGAAGAAAGTCTATGTAGCACCAAATAATCGATGATCACATATTGTAATCAATTAAATTACGTTTGGAAACTTAAGATCTTAAAAAAACGAAGGCAACTATACTATCAATTGAGTAGTTATGGAACTAAAATAATTAGATAGACACCTAATGATGACAAGTTAAAATAAGGTCTGCTTGACCCAACTTTTCTTCTCAATAAAAATAGACTTTCTCAAAGTAGCTTTTTTAGTAACTCTAAGTATTTCATGTGCTTTTATTCATTAAAAATAGAGTTTTATTCATTCGTAGTTTTGGTGAAAACTTTCAATCTGTATAGTTTCTTCTCTTATTAGTGTGTTTCTCAATAATGTGGTAGATGAATGTTGTTCAACTACTCTTAACTCGTGATTTTCTTTTAATTTTGAAGTGGTGGAAGGGTAATGATGTTCTTATGTTATGTTTTTGTATCAATTGATCCTTCAAGAAGAAAAAAAAGTTGCTTCTGTGTGCTCTATGAGTGCTCCAAGGTATTTAATTTGCCATCTTTGGAATAACAATTTGGGGTAGTACATTTATTTCTATTTATTTCAGGGCATGATGGGATTCTTGTTGGATACAGGGGGGGCAACTTGAAGATTGTAAAGGAAATTGATCAAGTATTGGTTTTGTTCTTTCAACATGCATATGGATGCCTTGAAGTTAAAGATTGTGTGAAATGTGTAAGAGAAAAACAATCTAGTGATTCAAGTGCATTGCATACATTCATTCATGAATAAACTAATTGATTTTCATAAGATTTAAACAAGACTTTCATAAAATGGTTAAGTTTTAAAGATGTTTGAAAAGGTTTTTGGAAAAATACATTTCCTGCTGGTTTAATCGATTACATATTTCATTTAATCGATTATTTTGTTCTTAGTCTAACTTGGAAAAGCTTTCAAGAACATTGTAATCGATTACCTATCGAGATAATCGATTATTTGACCTTTGTTTTCATATAAATTGCCTTGTGATTGAATATAATCGATTACCACTTCATTGTAATTGATTACATAGTTATATGTATTTTAAAGTCGTGCTGGGATAATCGATTACCAATGTATCGTAATCGATTACACAGGCTTATTTTGAAAAAGCCATCTTCCTACTTTAATCAATTACCATTTCTAGTAATCGATTACACTATGTGTTTGAAAATTGTAAGCTTGTATTAGATAATCGATTACCACATTTCGTAATTGATTACACAGTGTATTTGGAAGGCTACAGGCTCCTCCTTTAATCGATTACCAAAATTCGTAATCGATTACATTGTGCATTTTGATATTTTGAAGTTTCCCATCTTAATCAATTACAGGATGGAATAATCGATTATTTGGCTCATTGAGAAAATCCTGAAATGCTTATGAACGGTTTAATCGATTACATTCTTGATTTAATCAATTACATGTGCAAAATAATCGATTATTTGGCGCGTATAATCGATTACAGTTAGTTATGAATTTCAGTTATAAATAGGATTGATGCTCAGCTTGTTTTGAAGAAGAAAAGGATACCCATTCATATATTCTGAGCCAAAAAGTGTTTGGCAAGCCTTTCAAAGTGTTTTTCTAAGGGTTAATAATTCCTTGCTCTATTTTTACATTGATCATGAGAGTTTGAGTCATTCTTGAGCAAGAAATCTTTCAAGATTAAGGAAAACTGATTTTGATTTTGTTATTCAACCTGTTCTAATACTTCATACTACATTGCATTCTTTGGATCATCAGGTTGTTTCTCTCCTTAATCTAATTGTAATTTTCGTTTTGGATTTTGATTGTATATTGGCTATTGTAATTGGGTTCTTGCTTGTAAATAGAGAAGGGATTCTCTAGGTGGAAGAACTAAGTAGTGTTCTCAGGCTCTTCTCTCTTAGAATCTAATAAGGTTTTAAATTTCTGTACTTTATCTAGGGTTGATAAAGGGAGACATTGTAATTGAATGTAAGAATTGGAAATTATGGTAGTGGAACTCTAACCTAGTGTTAGTTGGAAGAAACTGGATGTAGCTTCATGGTTTTGAAGTGAACCAGTATAAATCACTTGTGTGCTGATTCTCTACCTCTATTCTCATTATATTCTGTGTTTATTGATTCTATTATCTTGGATGTCTAACTCTGTTTTTTGAGCTATTGAATCCCTTGGGCTGAGCATTTGATTGAATAAGTTTTTTGTTTTAGTTTTTTGAAAAGTGATAAAGATCCTAGGCAACTCTGATTTTGATTAAAGAAATTTTTTAAAATACCAAGGTTTAACCAATTCACCCCCCTTTTGGTTAAGTCTGAAGTGTTCTAATCATTTTCAATTCTAAGGAGCAGGTATGCTAACAAAAATTTTGTGGTAGATGCAAACAGGTTACTTAACAAAAATAGCAAGTTTAGTGTTTGTCCTTGATAATAAATGCCAGGAGCCATGCCTATGGTTGTGCAAATATCATTCTGGATCGAAACCTGAAGGGAGTGCTTCACGTTGTTATTTTGTATGGGATGTGCTTATCACTTATTAGCTCTCTGACATTTGTTATTTGGCTGTTTATTATGCTGTCTCTGTTGTTAGACAGTGAAATGTGCTGATTTTCTTGAATTAACATATTAACCTTCGTTGTTAGACTTCTTATTTTTAAAATCTTTTATTTGTGTTCATGCAACCATTTACTGGTGAATTCCTAAGAGATGAACTAGCTGTGATACACAGCAAAAAAAAATGATGGTCAAATTAACATTGCTTTCCATGAAAAAACTGCAAGAGATATCACTAAGCCACTACCCAATATATCCAGTTTTGTCGCTGGCTCCCAATGAGGAAACACATGGTCTGCTATGATGACTTTGAAGTTTTAAATGTACACTTCTATTATTCTAACGACTTCTTACTTCTTGTTATTTTAGTCTTATTTATTCAATGAAGAATTAAATTGACTTTTATTTATTTTAGTTTTGTTATTTAAACTGCATTAATTTAGTTTAATTAATTATCTTAACTTTGAATTTTAAATTAATGTAGCCTATAAAGTGGGGTTTGCTTGGTTTATATGCAAGATGTAATTAGTTTATTTTGTGCTTAATTAACACTTGTATTGGTGATTTAGAGATTTATTGTCAATAATTTAGGAAATTATGGTTTAGTTGTTTTAGTCATTGAATATCTAACCCATCACATTTGTAAAAAAAAATTAAATATATTTAAACTAAGAAGGTTATTTGGAAAAATCGTCTTAGTTTAAATTTATTTCATTTTTTTAAAACACTTTTAACTAAGACGGTTTTCCTAAGAACAGTCTTAGAATGTTCACATTCTAAGGCGATTATTTGGAAAAATCGTCTTCGTTTAAATTTATTTTTTTATAAAAAAAAACATATTTCTAAGACGGTTCTTATGAAAACCGTCTTAGAATGACCACATTCTAAGACGTTTTCATAAAATCGTCTTCAAAATACATGTTTTTTTAATTAAAAAAATTAGTCTTAGAAAGTAGAGGTGTTCATCAACCGATCCAAACCGATGCAAACCGCGGTGACCGAATCGAAAAACCGAAAATTGAAAAATCGAAAAACCGAAAAAAATCAAAAATTTTCACCGGATTGGATCGGTTTTTGGATTGGCCGGTGAAAACCGATCCAATTATAAACCATACCTTACCCTTTATCTACTTGGGCCTATTCCCCATCATAGTCCAAAAACCAAAAAACCAATACATTGCTCCTTATTTTGTCCAATTAACGTGTTTGTCTAATGAAAATTAGAAAAATGATATTTGTTTTTATCCAATGAATGTGTTTGTTTATGTTAGATACTTCTTATTTTGATAAAAATAAGTCTCATAAGTTTTATTTTTAGACTTTTTAAAAAACCGAAAACCAATCCAATCCAAAGCGAAAAAAATTGGATTGGATTGGATCGGATTTGAAAAAAAATTCAAATCGAATGGATGATCAAATGACCAAACCGAAGGAACTGGATCGGATGATTTTTTGCTTCAAAACCGATCCAATCCAGACCGCGAACACCCCTATTAGAAAGTGAGTGCTACAAAGACGGCTATATAACCATCGTCGAAAGTGATGACTTTCAACGATGTTCGATACAAATACGGTTTTACAACTGTCTTAGAAAGTGCTAAACAACCAACGTAGAAAGCGCTAGTTGTAGTAGTGAGAGCTCTCTGTGTTTCGAAATAATCAATTACCAATTTGATAATTGATTATTCCAAAAACCACAGAAGCTTTAGAAGCTCTATATGAAAAGAGATAATCAATTATCACATTTTTGGAAATGCAGAACAAAGGGATTTGAACGAACTAATCAATTACCCCATTTGTTAATCGATTAAATCTATTTTATCTATCAAAACTATATATACCCTTACTTGCTCATTCTCATTAGTGACTGATGATTAGATCTTATCTTTTGACAAATACTTTCTAAGATTCATCTAAGGGAACCACTTTTCATTTCAACAAGAGATTTATGATGATTAAAATTCATTCATTTTTCATCATGGTTTGAGCAAGGAAAGAAAGACTTGAAGATATTATGATCTACATATTTAGGTGTATTTAATCCTATTTCGATTTATTTCTAGTTTCTTACCTTGATTAGGGTTATCAAGGGTTTATGTGGAGTTGATAAGTTTCAACTCCTAATCCTTCTCTTGTAGGGTTCAAGAAAAGAGTAAAATATTAGGAAATCATTTGTGCTAGTATTTGTACTTGGTTCTCTATTAGTGAAAGTTCTAAAGGATTTAAAACAACTAGATGTAGATCCTTCTAGGACGGAACCAATATAAATTCTATGTGTGATTTTCTCTTTCTCTAAACATTTGCTTTGATAATCAATCTTGGTAATGGAATTATTATAAAAGGGTCATAACACTCTGCTTTTTCATATAATTGTGTATTCATTGTTTTCTCTGTTGAAAAATCTTTATTATCTATTTTTTGAGAAAACCTTGATTATGTTGAGGGGTTAGTTTTAATTGAATCTTAAAGAACGAATTGTAAACATTTGAAGAGAATATATTCAACCCTCCTTCTAGATTCCCGATTATTCCAACAACACTAATGTTTTATGCTAACTGAGGATTCCATCCTCAAGATCGCAAACAACAAAATTCTATCAAGTCTCGCAACGCTCGCCTTACCTTCACATCTAAAGGTCGGGGATTTACTCCTCACTCACAAACAACTTCAACTTCAAGACCTTTTAAGCCATTAAATCATAAGACTAAAATTATTTTTCAAATATGTAATTGTAAGAACCATGATTCACTTTCATGCAATTATAAATACGATCATGCCTACCAACCAAAAAATTTGGCACTTACATTGGTAGCCTTGACATTTCATGATTCCAGTGATACAAATGAATGGATACATTATGAGGTGCTCATAATGATATGCTGATAATGCATGAAGTTTAAGGTTGCCAACACAGGTGCATTAGATAAGATACCTTAAAGTTCATGCAATTTAACAGGAATCATGAAGTGTCAATGTAGGTACATAGGATTAGATAAGATAAGATACCTTAAAGTTCATTGCAAAATTTTGCACCTGCGTTGATAGCCTTAAAGTTCATGCATTTTGAGGTACTTATAATGATACTCATAAAGGTTGTCTCAGAACATCTGTCAAGGGTGAAGAACTCATAAGATTCCTTATAGTGCATATACGTGATGAAGAATGCCTCCCTTTGAGTACTTAGCTTTGGCAAAGTACAAGACAACAAGGCATTGCATAGAAGACACATTAAAAGTTAAAATGAGAGCAAGGAAGAACTTGACTCTAAAAACTGAACTTCAAAATGGATTTCAGAATGGTTCAGAATGCACCTCAAGGACATTAATTCTTCCACAGGCTACTACATATATAGAAAGCACATCAAAAGACTGGAGTTGACTACATCTCACTTTCCATATGTTGCCACACACACTAAGGACACATTAGAAAATGGATGCTAATTTCATTGGAAGATGCAATCAAGTTGAAAGTTGAAACTATCCATGAGAAGAACTGACGAGGAACATCAGAATGAAATATTGATTACATCACATAGTTTAACCTTGGACAGAACATTAACACACCAACAATTTTTTCTTGACTTCTCTTTTATGAAGCAATATACTTCAGAATTCTTTGTGTTGTGAAGATGTTTTAAGTTTTAATATTGATGAAGTTGTGCTACTTCAAAATGACCTATCAGTTGAACCTCATCAAAAGGACCTATTACCAATATGGATCCTTTCTCAGCTAACATCAAAATCTCCATTTTGATGTAACTTCTTAATGCTCATCAGAAAGATTCCTTAGAATGACTCTGCAAGTTATCATGAGTTGACAACTGTCACCTTTTTCTGCTTCTTCCAGAAGTTTATCAGTTGAGTGGGCTCCACTTCAACGGTCTTTTCTAGAGCATTAAGAGGTAACCAAGGAGCATCATGACGTAAGTTGAACCCTTCCAAGAGAGATAAACTTAAGCTAAGATTTCTGTGTGAGAAATCAGTCATTATTGCTTCAACCCTTTCATTAGAGAATGACCCACTTCTGTAAAAGTTTGTAAACAATGATAGATCTAAGATAGAAGTGCGATATTTTATTTTTCTGAGTGGAAACCCTCTTGTGAGGTGAAATTTGTATCTATACAGTTAAAACACAGAGGCTCTTTATTGTTGAAAGTCCAACAAATGGCTAGCAAAGGTTGTAACCAGTGGTGTAGTTAGTCTAGCAGTGGCTAGGTGTGAAGTCCAGTGGGTTGCAAGAAGGTTGTTAAAATCTAGTGGTTTGCTAGTCCATAAGTGGTTGGGTTCTGTTAGTGAAATCTCATTTTGAATGGTGAGGATTAGATGTAGCCCAAGGTTGGGGTGAACCAATATAAAATCATTGTACATCATCTTCTTTATCTCTCTCTACACTGATTTTTGAACTTTAATTTGTTAACTTTTTTTATAAGTCTTTAAGTCAAGTTAGCACTTTTATAAAGGAACTTAAAAATGAATATTTTCATCAAAGTATTTCCAATTAAACACATCTTTTGAAAAGAGTTCTGAACTATCAAAAACATTTTTCTATAACTGTTTGCATTTATGTTTTGAGTTGAGAACAGTTCTTCATTTTGAACTATTTTTTTTAACTTATATCAGAAGCTTGTTTATTTTCAAAAAAAAAATTAAAGTTTGTGAAAACACAATTCAACCCCCTTTTCTTGTGGTATTTTTGTCACTTTAGACACTAATCTACAAGATTCCAGCATTCTCTTAGTTTGACATCTACAAAATAAAGGGACCATCAAAGTCTCAAATAAATAAAATATGTTTCTCTCCTTTTGAACTTGTTCATTTTGATTTATGGACCCCTGCACCTATTGTCTCAAGAAATGGTTTTTGCTATTATGCTTGTATTGTTAATGATCACACGGTTTACATGGTTGATACGTTTAAAATTCAAATATGATTTTTTCAACCATATAAAATCTAAAAATTAAAATTAAAGATAACTACTCTAATATTATAAATTACATTATGTAGTAAAGATTTATTAAAAATAGAAAAATAATATATATATATATATACACACGAAAATGTGAAAATAAAATGGAAATAAAATTTTGAAAATTAAAGATAAATCTACCAACTAAATTATACATACTATATTTACTAATAGTGATTAGAGATAAATATTTAAAAACTGAAAATTAAAAAGATATATACATGTGATTCAAAAATTAGGAGTAATTAGGGATGAAAAAAATTAAATGCTTAAAATATTTATAAGATAACTAGATAAGATAATTACATAAGATATGTTAGTAAATACAAAAATCTGAAAATTACAATCAATTAGATAATATATTTACAAGATAAAACTAAATTTAAAATTTTAAATAAGAGTAAGATATCAATCAAATCTTAAAAGACATGGTAGTTATTATTTGAATTTTCAATTTCAGAATTTTTACAAACAACCTAGAAGATAAGAGATATTTACAATCTAATGATCTATAATTAATTACAAAAATTTAATCTAAAAGATATATACACCTAATTAAACCTCAAAGATATATACATATACTCTATTTACTCTAATTATTATCTACTATTCTATCTACACATAATAAAATCTATTTACAATTATATATAACTATTGACAATTATTTACTAGTTTATTTAAAAATATTTACAAGTTCTTAATCAAATAAAAATAAAAAATCATTTATTCTTCGACAACGGCGCCAAAAACTTGTTAGGGTTTTATTTCATACTAGATTAAACTTATAGGTCAAGTGTAACCCAATCATGATTTAGTAACTGAACTATCATCAAAGTTGTATCCCAAAGGAATAAAAGAGGGATTTCATATAATTATTTAACCAAGAACTAGGTTTTTGTATTTTTGTTTTGTGATTTCACGAAATAAATAATATAAAATAAATTGCAATAAAAATCAAATGACAATAAAATAATTAAGTAATGACTAGACTTAGATGGTGATGTCGATCTTGATGAATGAATATCTAGGTTTGGACTTGGAATTTGCTTGATCTACTATAACTTCACAATTTTCTGCTCATTTCATTTTTCTTGCTCATCCCTAATTCACTAATGTATTTTACCCCAACTTCCTTAGGTTGCAGATTCTAAACTACTTGCCTGATACCCAATGCCTTGGACATACCGACACAAGCAATCAACATTAATGGTCAAGAATTAGCGAGTAACCAAGATTAATCCATCCCTAGAGATCATCCCAATTAAGTACTTGATTCATGTCTGGGTTTCAACAAGGCTAGCCAAAGTGCAAGTCAATTCCTGGACTCATCTATAAGATGGTCAGTCAAATAAAAACATTAAGTACGAAAACAAATAAAGAACTCAAGATGAAGTATTGAATTGATAGAATTAAAGGGAAATGTTGCGAGATTACGGCAAGTGCACCGATCGTTAACAAGTAATAAAGTAGTAAGTGAGTTATCGTCTCCACAGGGATTGGGGTAATTTTCACAGAAATGCTTAAGAGTGTGATTGAAAGGAAAATAGAAAATTACGCAGAAAGAATGTTGTTGATTGATTGGTTATTGAATTGTAAAACAGAAATTAAACAAATGCAGTAAATTGAGTTAAGTTTACCAATGGATGATGAATTGTAGTCAGGCGCAATCCCTTCTGAGTCCTCCTCTTTTACTTGACTGATTTGTTAAGTTAAGTTACTGTGCACATATGATAAATCTTTTCTATAATTGTGAAACCTAGATAACTAGCGAGTCAACCCTTTAA
>PYAF01004262.1:89187-112670 GCA_007407185.1 Glycine tomentella | reverse complement strand
TAATTCCTTAGTGAAATCTATCAGTTTAAGCATTCAAAAGATCATATTATAGTTTCTGCACCTACGCATCCCTATTCCTAGGTGATGAACAAATGTTATTCTTTATCAGTTCCGAAATTAGAATCCCAACGTCCCCATTGCGAATCCTAACCCTATGCACTTAATTGAAGTGATCAATTTCAAATAAGAATATGGATGACGAGAAGATAAGAATAAAACAATCAAAACATAAGTTTATTTCAATACCAGTCAATTACAGAGGAATTCTCATCAGTTCATGGCCTTCCTACAATAAGAGGTTTAGCCTGCCATAGGCCTCAAGAACACCAAAGCTGTTGAATAAGTCATGATTTTCCTTGCAATCCTTGCTTTGATTCTTAAATTCTAGGGTTTGGATGTTGAGAGTATGAAAATTCAGAAGAGGGAAGCTACCTCCTCTGTTTAGAGGCTTAATATTTATACTAATGTGTAATTAAGGCAAGGAAACCAAAAGATAATCCTAATTACAAAATCAATCTTTTTAAAACAAGAAGCAGAATCATCTTCACGCGATCAGCGCGTGACTCCACGCTAATCGCGTGGGTCTTTCAAAAGTGTGACGCTGTTAGCGTCGTATATCACGCTAGTAGCGTGAGTTGTTCGAGACATCTGGCTTTGGTTCGTCTTCTTGACGCTACTAGCGTGAGGTGTCACGCTAATAGCGTGACTTGGTCGAGAGCTCAGCTCCTATTTCCCTGCAACTGGCGCTAGTAGCGTGAGTTCTCACGCTAATAGCGTGAGACTTCACTTTTAGTTTTCTCTTTTTGCTTGATTTTCCTCCTTTTTACCTGCAAAATGCTCAAATGGTATTGAAATTAGTTCTAAGTAATTAAAATAGT
Source organism: Glycine tomentella (assembly GCA_007407185.1). Classification (NCBI taxonomy): domain Eukaryota; kingdom Viridiplantae; phylum Streptophyta; class Magnoliopsida; order Fabales; family Fabaceae; genus Glycine; species Glycine tomentella. The sequence continues at coordinate 111,792 of PYAF01004262.1, read as the reverse complement.
AAACTAGCCTAATTCTAATCTATTTCTTACATATTTAATTAAATTCTAACCTAAAAACTATACTAAAAACTAGATGTGTTTGCAACACATCAGGAAACAAGGTTCATCTTCTCCTCTCCAAGGTGGAAGGAATTGCACTCATAAAAATAATACAATGAAACCTAGAGTGTCTAATGGAATAACGAAGGCGTCTGGTAGGTGGAAGTCTAAAATATAAGAATTGCTCGGGACTTCTATACCGTTATAATGAATGCCTACCCTCGTATTTATAGAATTATAGCTAGGTTTAATTAAGGAGATAATCACAAGAAATTACAAACAAATAATATATCTAATTAATTCAATTAATTATCTTCTTCTTCAGCTGATTTATTCTTGAAAAATATCTAGCTCTTGGTTTTCCTAGCTTTTATCTTCAATTTTTGCAATTTCTCCTTCTAGAAATTTCTGTTGATTTTGAACCTCTAGAGCTCTAGCCAGAATGACTTGTTTTTGCAGAAAAACTATCAATTTTTTTTAAATAACTAAAACATAAAATTCTATCGATGACAAAGTAAAAACTGAATTTAAAACTAATTGATTCAAAACAAGGCCTAAAGTTAACTAAAATATCAAATAAACGTCACAAAATGCATATAAAAATCCAATAAATTTAATGATTATCACTAAGAAAATTATGTCTTCAAGTATTCTCAAACTCAACAACTTCTTCCCCGTGCTCCGAAAATAACACTTATAATGAGATGATAATCTCACTGAATAAAACAAGTTCTAAAATGGAGTTCACAATAGTGTTGTTCTCAGTCAGTGTGGTAATCCGAAAAATCAACCATGGAATTCGCAGTGAAATTAAAATAAGATTATATATATACACACACACACATACACTCCAATAAAAATCAGATTGAAGACAATCGTACTTTATTCCAATAACATACTCAACAAATAAAAATATTTAAATAAACATCAACTCCTCAATGTATTCAAATTAACATCACAAACACAACTCAGTGATTCTTAGAATCGCTAGACTAAACCCTTTGGTTCCCGAAATTAGTGTAGATCTTAGATTCTTCAAAGTATCTATGATCTCATATCCATGAAATGGTGTCACATTATCTTCCCCATTATAGATGAAGGTATCCAAAATTTCTTTCCTATCCCAGATGGAGGCATCTATTATAAATTCCATCCTCATCCCAGATGGAGGTATCTTATATATATATATATATATATATATATATATAGTCAAATGAATATATTAAAAAATATATTCAAACATCCAAATGTGAGGCACAAACACAATGAAAAAGATTTAGAAATTAAATTAATGAATTTACTTCAATTTATGCCATTCGAATATTCTATTCATTCTTTTACTACTAGCATTCGAAATGCACATAATTTAACTTATGAATATAATGTAATGTAATATAAAGCAAGCACATAAAGGCATATATTATATACATCATCATAAAGATTTAAGAAAAGAAACAACTACAGTGCACATAAATTTAGTGTACAAGAAGAAACAAGAAGTGTAGTAACCACAATTTTCAATATATCTAGAATTTATTGATTTCAAATTCTTTGCATCAAATCACAAAATACATGCTTTTGGAACCATACCATGAAAGTTTCTAAAAAGGTAAGTGTTTTACTCATCTCTTGAAGTAAGTAATTCATGCCCTTCAATTTCCTTCTTCTCTTCTACCAATTGTGTTGAAAGAATTTTTTCACTTTCTTTCTTTTTCTCAGTCCTTGAGTAACCCATCAATATTAAGAAAGACTATTTATGTGTGTGCTTGTAAGACAAGGAATTGTTTATCCTTATATAAGAGTTGTACGTAATTTGAAATTGTTTAATCGATATTTCTTTATCTATTATCTCTATTATCTTTAATAATTATTTTAAAAAAACAACCACAATTGTTTTCTCTCTCTCTAATAGCTTACATGCACAGGCTTGAAAATACAATGAACACTCTTCAAATAAACCAAGAGGGGGGTGATTTGGTTTAAAATAGGTATTTAAAAATTTACTTGAAACTATTTATGGAATTTGAAATCTGGATAGTATCACTTAAAAACATTTTTCAAACCAAAACTTTTCTTTCAATCAAGATCAACCTTATTATGCAAGTAATGCCAGAAACTTTGTATTGTTGATTATATCTTGATTACCCAAATACAAGCGATGAGAGATATACAAAATTAGAATAAGAGACACAACAATTTATATTGGTTTACCTCACAAACTTGGAGGCTACATCCAGTGTCTTCCAACCAAGACTAGGTCAGAGTTTTCACTAAATCAAAATATTCTTTTCAAGCAATTTACAAGTGATTATCTTTATCAACCCTAGATAAAGAATCTGAATTCTAAAGTCCTATTAGAAAACAAATCACTAAGACTCTGAGAACCCTACTCAGATCTTTCACCTAGAGAACCCTACTCTAGAAAGCTTGACAGAATCAAATTGATTTATAACAAATGAATACAAATATCAAAAACTCTTAAAAAGAAAGATTCAAGATAGACACAACCTGTGATCCTTCATGTGTGAATGAATGAAAATAAATTGAGATTAGCACACATTCTAGGTGGTATGATTTCTAATGCTCATAATCAATATCTTAAAAACTTCTTTTCTCTAACACATCTTTATAGAAAAAAAAACTTAAAAATCTCGATCTTCACAAGATGTGTTTTCACTCAAAAATCAGTCTCTTGAACTCTTAGAAAGCTTGGTGTCTTTTGGGTAAGTCATTCATATGTTTAGAATAATTCGTTCAATTTCTATTTATAGAAAACCGACTCATCAAGCTTTATATAAAACTGATTTAACTGACAATAATCGATTAATCCGCTGGTGTAATCGATTATTTTGCCATATATAATCAATTAAAGCAACTAAATAATCGATTAAATTGTTCCTCAGTTTTCTAGAAAAAGATTATGAACAGTATAATCGATTATTACACAATGTAATCGATTAAAGCAGCAGAGCATATATTTCAAATAGGCATGTGTAATCGATTACGATTCATGGTAATCGATTAAAGCAACAAAGCACAGTTTTCAAATTTAACCTGTGTAATCGATTATGATTCATGGTAATCGATTAAAGCAGCAATGCATGGTTTTCTAATAAGCCAGTGTGATCAATTACGATTTATGGTAATCGATTAAAGTGTTCTTCATGGCTTTTCCAGATTTAGAACAAAAACATTTAAAACACTGTGTACTCAATTAAAACAATAAGTTTTCATTTTTCCAAAATCTTAACCACGAGAACTTAGATTCTTTTGAAATCCTTTAATGGCTTTCTTATTTTAATGAAACTATGAATGCATGTTTATGTGAAATGCAAATGCAATGCAAGGATCACAAAGCAATGAACTTGAATCAAACTTAAACAAATTACAAATGCCTTCATACTTGTTTGGGCATGTAAAAAGCAAAAATATCTTCAAGCAAACATCAAGCTTCTTCTTCATTCTTGCTTTGATTCTTCTTGCAACTCCCCTTATATTCAACAAGGTTAATTGACTAAAGCCAATCCTTTCTTCTTTTTTTTTTTATATTTAACTCAAGTAATTATACTAACTTCTCTTTAAAAGATTACAACAATCTATATTTTCTTTTACTAAGATTAAATAATCATTTATTAAATAATGTTTATTTAAAATATTATTGAGTGGTTTTAGGATGTTATAAGGAGGATGCTCAAAACAAGGAGAAAAAGAAAGAGAAGGAGTAGAAAGAAATAAATGCAGTAGGTCTATCAAGAGGTCCTCACCCTTTCTCTCTAATTTTATCAGAAGTGAGAAGAGGTTAAAGGTTAGGATTGGGAGAAGACCTCAATCCAAGTCCACGGAGGTAAAAGAAGCCACAGAAAAGGAGAAGGAGGAGGAGGAGAAGGAAGCTTCCTCTCCTACTGCTGAATCATCTATCTTAGAGAAGGAGATCTCTAAACAGATTGAAAATCTGGTGTTGCAGAAAAAGTAAGTTATGAGGAAGTTCAAAATTGTCATAAGAGTGAGCTAAGAATGAGAAAGAATCCCTTTAGGATGAGGAGGAAGTGTCAGAAGAGGTCTCTTCTGAGGAGCCACTAAACTATGGCTCTTTTCATAAAACCTCATAACACTTTTCTAAGGAAGAGAAAAAAGATGAAGAAGACCATTCAAAGCCTCAATATGAGGAGTTGGCAACATATGTAGGTGGTCATTCTGCTCAAAATGAGGAAACTGGAGCTGAATATGAAGACATCCACCATTCCCAGGATGTTGAGGCTGCTAAAGCTCAGAACCTTGTGTGTTCTGAGCCTGTACAAAATAATCTTAATGTGGAGATCATTGTTGATGTTTTGGCCAAGCTAAGGACTTTTGATTCTAGCTTGGAGAAGGAAGGAACTGAGGAAGAAGAAGACAAACAAGAAAAGCCTTCTAAGAAGGCAGAAAAGGTTGAGGCAGCAACAGAAAGTGCTCAGAATATACCAGAAGCTATAGATGGTGAGAGAACCCTTGTTGGGTTTGTCAAAGACTCCTTGTTCAACATTGAGAATATGTAGAGTTTCTTTATCTCTCCCATCTTTGACGCTTTTGTTAAAATTATCGATGGCCTTTGTCCCTTACATGGTGAACCCTCAACCTTTTTCTATTCCCCTTCCTCAATTTCCTTCCAAGTCAGTAACTATTGAACCTTCTAAAAAAGATGATGGAACTCACAAACTAAGAGGGGGTTGAGTTGGTTTTGAAAACAAATCAAAATTAAAAATAGATTTTTGAAAAAATTTTGCTTCCAAGGATTGTATCACAAACTTTTTGTTTAAAACCAATATCTAATCAATCACCCGTACATAATATCCTTTTGTTAAAGTTCTTTGAAAAGAAATATCTTTAAGCAAATTGATAAAGAATGCAATGAGAGAGATAAGATTCAAGAGAAGATGAACAACATAATTTATACTCGTTCACTTTCTATTTCTAAAGAAGCTACTACAGCTATCTATTTCCACTATGCACTTGGAGTTTTTACATTCAATCACAATCAATCTCAATTTCTACCCAGAAAAAGAGACTAAGGCACCCAAACCTAGGGTCCTTTGTGAATAAAAGCCTAAGAGACACCTACCCTTAGCTTAAACTAGAAAACCCTATTCTAGCATGCTTTAGAAACTCATGCATATATTGTACTAATATGTAAAAAACATATGAAAACTGAGTCAATGAGAGACACAACCTGGTCATTCAAATGCAAGAACCAAAGTTTGATTGAATAGATCTCTTCTTGATCTCAAAAGATGTTAAACACTCACTTTAACCTTTGAAAGCTTCAGAAACAATTACGAGAATGTGAGTTGTAAAAGCTCGTTCTCAATCATTCATTCAAAATTCTTATTATGAAAGTGAGAACACAAGGTGGCTATATATAGAGAAAACAATTATTATTGCCTATAATCAATTAAATTGTCAATGTAATCGATTATTTCAAAGAAGTAATCGATTAGATTCCCATTTTAATCGATTAAAGTGTTCTTTCCAAAACTTGAAAAGCTTTCAAGAACAATGTTATTGATTAGATTCTTGATTTAATCGATTAAAGTGTTCTTGATCACTTTTAGGAACACTTTCAAGAACGATGCAATCGATTATGATAACCTGGCAATCGATTAAAGTAGAGACTTATGAAAAACCAGACATGGTCTCAACAGAACTGTGTAATCGATTACTAATAGTTGGTAATCAATTAAAACAGAGAGTTTATGAGCTGAAAAAGTTTTTAATCATAGAAACAATCTTCTTTTCTCTACATGATGATACATGGTTTACACATAGATAGATTAAGAATAAAAGGCAACAATCAATACAAATGACACTCAATGAGTTGGGCATGTAAAAAGACAAAACTCTTCAAAGCTTGATCTTTATGTTGCTCCCCCTATCTCTAACACCTTCTAAGGTTCTAGAGGAGGTTCCACATGTTCACATTCCTTGTCTTCCACCTGTTGTTGATCCCTCTTTAAGGTCAATTGAAAGTAGGCTGAACTCTATGGAGAAACAAGTTAGGAAAATTCGTTTTGAGCAGAAGCTATTACTCTCCAACATTGATCAACTTCAGATAACTATGAATGAGTTCTTTGACATATTTCTTAGCCTTGAAGAGTGGATCTCTAACAAGGCCAGACCTGAAAACAATATGAATACACTCAAATACCAAGAGGGGTGAATTGATATAAACTTGACCTTTTAAAACTTTTAAGAAATAAGAGTTTAAGGATCTTTATCACTTTTAAAACCAATAAGACTTCAATTCAATCAAATCACTCAATCCAAGGAATCAATGACAAAAATCTGCACTCGTTGAGTAATAAAGAAAGTAACACAAACACATATATTGGTTCACTTCTCAAGAGAAGTTACATCCAGTTCTTCTAATCAAACTAGATTAAAGTTCCACTAATTCAAATGTGTTCTTTACAAGCAATGACAAGTGAGCTTCTTTATTAACCCTATACAAAGAATTAGCATTCTAACATGAAAATACAATGAACATTTACGTAAATAAACCAAGAGGGGGTGTGAATTGGTTTTACCTCAGAGTTTTAAAATTTTCTTTCAAAATTTATAACAGCAGAAGACTTCAAAAGGATCGTATCAATTTAAAACCAATTAGAAATCAATTTACTTCATCAATCAAATTACTCTTGTGCAGTAACCAAGTTTATATGATGAACAAATTCTATACTTCAAGAATTAATTAAATATAAACTGAAATCTAATGCAAACAAGATTTATACTGGTTCACTTCTCAACCCCGGAGGCTACATCCAGTTTTCTTCCAACCAAATCTTGGTTAGAGTTCCACTATAACAAATATTTGTTCTTTACAAGCTTACAAAATGATCTTTCTTACCCTCCCTAGGTAAAATTCAAAATCTTCTCCCTATAGACTTTTCAAAAGATCAAGAGCTAGAGATCCCCTCTCTGTTCTTCCCTCTAGAAACCCTTTCTAGAAAAAGCTTTAAAGAATCCAAATGTTATATGGAAATACAACACAATTATACAACAAATATAAACTAAACACAAGCTTTAAGTACAAGAAAGATATCACCTTATAATCCTCAACAATTACAATGATATGAATGATTCAATCAACCTGAGATTATATGCAAAAGATGACTACTACTCTTTCTTGATTACTTTCTTTAAGCACTAGCTTGGATAAGTCTTCAATCCTTGAGTATCAAGACTAAAAACTCAAGTAAATCTCAATGGCACTCAACATATTTGATTATCTCACTAATTTCAGCCTTGGGTATACTTGAGAACTTTAGAATATGTATATCACAAAGTTTACACGAGTATCTATTTCTTTTTTACTTAGTCTCACTCAGACTCAGCTTTTCTATTTATAAAAAAACTGTTTTAACTAATTGTAATCAATTAATTCATCAATGTAATCGATTATTTTAACTATTGTAATCAATTATTTTATCCATATAATCGATTAAATTGTTCATCAGAAATCTATTACGAACAGAATAATCGATTAAGTCACCTTGTAATCGATTAATCCAGACAAACTAAGTTTTACAATGCACACATGTAATCAATTAAGTACCCATTTAATCGATTAACACAGACCATGCCTAAAACTTAACAATGCATATTTAATCGATTACTAACATCTGGTAATCGATTAAACCAGATGAACATGCTGTGTAACATTATGCAGAAGCTTATGTAATCGATTATTTCCCAAGATAATCGATTATCATAGGAAGTTCCCAATTCTGTGTAAAGCTAATTTAATCGATTATGAGACAGTGGTAATCGATTAAAATGTTCATAAGGCATTTTCCAGAAAATATTCACACGCTTGTAATTGATTATTTCACCTGAATAATCGATTAAAGTAGTGAATAAATGTTTTATACAATTCCTAATTGCCTTTATGAAATTCTATAAGTTTGCTAATTACCACATGATTAATTCCTATCAAATGAATGTATGAATGCATTAATTATCAATAGCTAATAAGGATTATAAAGCTTTATCTAATAAACCAAGCTTAAACATAATTACATATGCCATCAAATCGATTGGACATGTAAATTATCAAAACTCATTTACTTCAATCATCTTTGAATCCTTTGCTTCAGCTTCTTTGATTCTAACAATCTCTCCCTTTTTGATTTTGAGCATGCCAAATACTTTATTAATGAAACATACTCTTTGACTTCAATACAGAGATGTATGATCTGAATATTTCTCAGCTTTTTGCAAAGATCAAGCATCATCATATCTTGATTGATCATTAAAAACATTCAAACATTCATTCAAATATTCTTTAGGCATTTTTATACTAAATCCCCCTGAGTTGAATAATCATTTACCTAATTTATATTCAGAGTATTTCATTGTTCAATATAACATTCGACTTAGAGATTTTTATGTATCAATGTATCATATTTTTACACTTTGAAACATATGTGTATCAGAGCATATTATTTTGTTAATATTTCAATGCAACATTTCAAATGCTTAATATCACAGCAATTTCAATATCAGAGCAATTTCAAATTCAATATCAATATTAGAACAACCTTTTTCATTCATTCTACTACTCACATTTCATACTACTTTTTTTACTTTCATTTCATTCTACTACTCCCCCTATTTGGCATATCAAATTCAAAAATTGAAATTAAAGCATATAAATAGAAAGGGAAATAGAAAATACTTCATTAATCATTAAAATGAACGAATTGCAACAAATATGAATAAAAAAACTAAACCAAGCTTAAAAATTCAAACACAAAACATAACACACATTTAAACTAAGACTAGAACTAAGAGATTAATCTAAATCCCTAGATTCATCCCTAAATATCTTGGATTCCATGTTCTTCACCCTAGTCTTAAGTTCTTCTAATGAAGAATTAACTTCATCTCTATGTTCATGATCTAATGAAAATAAAGCGTCCATCTTTTGTATCATTAAAGATTCAAATTGAGAATATTGAGGCTCAGATGGTGCAGCTTCTTCTTGTTCTTCTCCGGCATCTCCAATTTGGTTTCCTTCATCATCTCCCTCTTTTCCTTCCTCTTCACCCAATGGAGTTGGTTGACCTGCCATTTGCCAGCCATATGGTGTCTTCACCATTCCAAGCTTAGTAAGGTGCTTTTCCTTTATTTGACTATTGCTAGTATTGGTGTGATCCATGACTTCATTGGATACATCCACTTGAAAATAATCAATAAATCTTGAAACTAATACAGCATAAGGAAAGGGGTAATTTATAAATCTCTTGGATTTCTGCATGATCTCTTGAAGTATATGGATCCAATTTAACTTGATTCCATTATTTAATCCATAAACAATTTGGATATCATCATCTATGGCTCGTGCATGGTTGGTGGATCTTGGAGTAAGGATATAGGTGATGATATAGTGTAGGAGCCTATCTTCTGTTGGACACAGGGGGAGCTTCATGATGTTTGGAAGTCTTTGATACAAGAAGAGTTTTGTGCTTTCAACATGCTTGAAGACTTGGAATTTTATGTAAAAGGAAAACAATCTAATTGATCCATGAATTCATACATTCAATCATTCATTCATTGATTTAACAAAGTGGTTTTTATGAAAATCAAACAAATCTTTTAATACTTTACTAAGGTTTTATTTTGACTCAAAGGTTTTTGGAAAAATTGTTTTTATACTGTTATAATCGATTACATTAAAGATATAATCGATTAAATTGTTCTTAGTTCATTCTGGAAAAGCTTTCAAGAACAAAGTAGTCGATTACCTATCGAAATAATCGATTATTTAACCTTTGTTTTCACATACACTGCTTTGTTGAAACACTTTAATCGATTACCAATAGATAGTAATCGATTACAAAGCTTTACATTGCTATACATGGTTTTAAGACTCTCTAGAAGAATCGATTACCAATAGTTAGTAATCGATTACACAGGCTTAATTGAAAATATTGTCTTCCTGTCTTAATCGATTACCAAATGCTGTAATCGATTACATAGCTTATTCTGTTTTATAAAGCTTCCTGATTTAATCGATTACAAATACATTAATCGATTACATAGTGTATTTTGATTATTTGAAGCTTGCTGTCTTAATCGATTACAAGACGGAATAATCGGTTATATTGCTCGTTGCTCATGTCGAGAAATTTGTAGAACACATTAATCGATTACAAAGTTGTTTTAATCGATTACATGAGCGTTTGAATCGATTATTAGGCGCGCTTAATCGATTACTAACAGTTACAAAAGTTTGTTATAAATAGAACCAATGCTCAGCTTGTTTTGCAACTTGATCAATTCATATTCTGAGCATACACAAGCTTTCAAAACATATTCAAAGTAATTTTTCTGAGTTCTATGAGTTCTTGGTTCAACTAAAACACTCATGGGTTTTTGAGTGATTCAAAAAGCAAGAAGTTTCTTTCAAAGGTTAAGGAAGAATAATGTTTTGAGTTTATTTTTGTATTTCAACCTGAGTTGTTCATTCATATGCGTGTCATTCATTGGATCATCAGGTTGTTTCTTTCCTTAACTCATTGATTGTAATTTTGTTTACATAGTTTGTTGAATTTGGCTATTGTAATAGGATTCTTATAGCTTGGGACTAGAGAAGGGTTCTCTAGCATAAAGATTAGAGTAGTGTTCTCTGAATCTTTCTCCTTAGAAGTCTAATAGGGTTTTAGATTTCTGTTATTTATCTAGGGTTGATAAAGGGGACATTCTTGTAAAAGCTTGTAAGAATATTTTATAATAGTGGAACTCTAATTCAGTGTGAATTAGAAGAAACTGGATGTAGCTTCAGGTTTTGAAGTGAACCAATATAAATTACTTGTGTTCTTATTTCTATATCTCTAATCTCATCTTATTCATTGATCTTTAATTCTTTGAATCATATTCATTGTTCTACAAATTTTATTTTGATCTATTGAATTCTTGGGCTGAGCTATTTGATTGAGTAAAAGGTTTCTTGGTTTTGTAAGTGATAAAGATCCTGAAACTCTGATTTGAATTTAATTGGCATCAAGAGCTGGTTCTTGAGATTTATTCAATATCACCTTTTTTCTTCAAAAATAAAAATGAATACCTCATAAATAACCTTCAAGGAAGGTGCTTCTTTAAATTGACCTCCCATGTTTGAAGGGGAACATTTCAATTTTTGGAAAAATAGAATGAAAATCTTTATTCAATCAAATGACCCAGGTGTTTGGAATGCTATAGAAAAGGGTCCTTTTATTTCAAAGAAAACTATTGCCAATGAATTGATTCCCAAAGAATGGGATGAGATGACTAATGCTGAACAAAAGGTTGTCAAATATGATTTCAATGCAAAAAATATTATCACCTCTGCACTTTCCTCTGATGAATTTTTAAGAACCGTGAGATGTACAAGTGTAAAAGAGATGTGGGAGATGCTGGAGATTACTCATTAAGGAACTAAAGAAGTCAGGAGATCAAGGAAGCATGCATTGATCCATGAGTATGAGATGTTCACGATGAACACCAATGAAAGCATTTCTCAACTGCAAACAAGATTCACTCATATTGTCAAACATCTATTAGGTCTTGGAAAGATCTTTGATACTGAAGAATTGAACATCCTGAACTGTCTAACAAGGCCTTGGCAACCAAAGGTGACAGCAATCAAGGAATCCAAAGATCTATCAAAGATGTCCATGGCTGCACTATTTGGTAAGCTACTTGAGTATGAGCTTGAAATGTCTCAACTAACTTGTATTGAAGATGCAGAAAAGAAAAAACGGATCATTGCATTAAAAACTGCAACTCCAAAAGCTGAAAAAGAGGATGAAACAAGTGATGAGGAAGAAAAGGACAACATGAACTTAATTGTCAGAAAATTCAGCAATTCTTGAAGAAAAATAAGAACAAAAGGTTCACAAAGATCAGCAAGAACAACAACAACAACAACAACAACAATAGCAACAAGAAGATTGACAACAATTTTACATGCTTTGAATGTAGAAAACCTGGCCACATCAAATCTGAGTGTTCAATCTACTTGAAAAGCAACAAGGAGAGAACAAGATGAGGAAGGAAGGGTAATTTAAAAGAGCCTACATAGCTTGGGAAGATAATGAGTCAACTACTTCAGAATCTTCAACTAAAAATGAAGAAGCCAACATGTGTGTCACTTCCACAATCAATGAAGAAGATGATGATCTCTCATGTGATGGAACTGAGGTAAGTTCTAAATATGATCAAGCTATTAGTGTTTTCCATGAAATGCATAAAGAAGCCAAAAAACTTGCAATATCCAATGACAAGCTAAAAGGAAATCTCAGATGGCATATTGTAAAGATTACTGAATTGCAAACATATATTTGCAAATTGAAAGAAGAAAATGAAAAACTTGTTTCAAGTTACAATTTGAATGGATGTGTGTGTGCTTCTTCCTCTACAAGTGTTGACAAGTATAACTTGCTTCAAAAAGATTTTGATGACTACAAAATTAGTCAAGGAGAAAAATATATGACAAGTTTATCTAAAATCAGCTATTTGGTTAATCTTTTGAGAAAGTTATATAGAGGAAAATACAACTTGGATGAAATGTTAAGTGTGCAAAGGTATGCTGGAGATACTTCTGGTTGGGGTACAAAAGGGCTCAAAATATGTTGGAAAAATAATATTTGTGCCTCCAAAACAGAAGAATCAGAAAAGGTATTATAACTCAAAGATCAATCAAAATGCTTTCCTTAGAAAATCATCAAAATCTGCGATATGCAACTATTGTATGGAAAGAGGACATACATCTTACAAATGCTATGCTAGAAGATTCTATGTGCCTAATGGAGATTGCATTTGGATTTAAAAGAAAAATAAAGCAACTAACCCCTATGGACCCAACCTCAATTGGGTATCTTCCTTTGTAAATTGATTTGATTTTTGCAGGTATGTCTAAGAGCTAAATCCTTAACATGGTACCTTGATAGTGGATGCTCTAGACATATGACTGGGGACATGTCCATGCTTACAAACTTAACACTTAAAGATGGTGGATATGTCACTTATGGGGATAATAATAAATGCAAGATCATTGGAGAAGGCAACATTGGAGACAACTTCAAAACAAAGATAAAGAATGTTCTTTATGTAGAAGGTTTGAAGCATAATCTCTTGAGCATAAGTCAACTTTGTGACAAAGGATTTAAAGTCACATTCAATGAGAACTGCTATATGATTTGTGATGGGAATAGTGGTGAAGTAATCCATATAGGTAAAAGGAAAGGTAATATTTACTTACTCTCAATTGACCATGCATTCTTCCATAACACTTCTTGTCTTATAAGCAAGATTGATGAATCTTGGCTATATGGCATAGAAGGGCTAGTCACATAAACATGCACCACATAAACAAGCTTATAAGAAAAGATTTAGTAATTGGGTTGCCCAAACTCAAGTTAGAGAAGGACAAACTTTGTGATGCTTGTCAAAAGGGGGTAACAAACCAAAATATCTTTTCAAATCAAAAACATTGTTTCCACCTCTAGATCACTTGAACTACTTCACATTGACTTGTTTGGTCCCTCTAGAACAATGAGTTTAGGTGACAATTATTATTGGCTTGTCATTGTGGATGATTACTATAACACCCTTAAATTTCAATAACTACAAATGTATGGTCAAAATGTTTCTTTGCCCTTGAGGTGAAAATGACGATAATGCCCTTGGATATTTTTGGTTACATATTTTAAAGTGGAAGTTACAAAAATATCCTTGAGCTAGAATTACACAAATACCCTTGGATATTTTTAAAATTACAATCATACCCCAAGGATGAATGGCAAATTACCATAGTACCCTTGAGGCAAAAATTACCAAGACACCCTTTGATATTTTGTGAAAGCTTGATGAAATTACAAAGTGCCCTTGGATGGCAAATTACCAAAATACTTTGTGACAAGAAGCCTCAAAATAGGATTTCTATGAATTTTATATGGTCATAACTTTGAAATTTTATTCAGGAGAATTCAAGCATCAGAAATATATGGAAAAATGATAAATCGAATCTATGAAATTTTCTCTTAATTGTAGTATTTTTAGACTTATTTAATAAAATGGTTTAGTAATTTTGATGATCAAAAGTAGTATGGACCAATCAAAATTAAGATAAGAGCAGTCTTGAATGTAAGGTGTGTGTAGCACTTTGTATAAACTGCTTGTGAGCAATTTATACTGTAATTGAAGTCAGTTTCTGGAAACTCTAGAGTTCTATTATTTAATATTATCCTTAAGTAGAAGAGTTCGAATATTTGCTTCTTTGGTAGAAAAATTCAAATTGAACTTTACTTCCTCTTAAGGAATGCTATGTGTGAAGTCATGTTGAAATTGAATTCTTCTTCTTCATAAAATGTGACATATGGACACAAGGAGAGCCACACAATTTTCTTCTCTTTAAGGAAATGAAAACATGATATAGAAAAAGGAAAGGAAGATAAAAATCTTCCCCTTGGCTAAAGAGAATACACGTGAAGAAGAGAAGAAAAAAGGCTAAGAAGTCATCATACTCAACAAAATATTTACACAAGATAACATGAAAGGAAGAAAATCTTTTTTCCTTCCTTGTAGGTCACGTGAAAATGGAGAAAAAAAGAAGAAGCTTCATGACTTAAACAAGTGGAGGGACACTTGTAAAGAAAAGCTTCATGGCACATGACAAGTGGTAGGACACTTGTAAAGGAGTAATCATGGCTTAGAAGATTTTTGTAAAGTTGGAAGATATTTAGCAAGAGTCATTATGAGCTTGGTTAGGATGGAATGGAACGAGATGAAACTAAGCTCTAATGAAACCAAATGAGAGTAACTAGCTAGAAAGGGTAGAAATGTCCTTGAATACTTTATTATTTTCCAAACTCTATATAAAGGGAGAAAGGCCTTAAGTGGAAGACATTCTTCAAGTTTTCCTTTCTACCCACCTTCACGTGAACTACTCTCCTCTTATCTCTTTCATTTCATTTTCATCCTTCCTTTTCAAAAGCATAAAGAGACTCCATTCCCCCTTGAAGAATCACGTGTAAAGCTAGCACCTTTAGGAAGAGAAAGACAAGCTTATTAAAAGGTTATAAGGTATGTATAGGGAAGCTTTATGATAAAGATAGTTTAAGTGTTGTCTATGATAAAGATAATTTAAGTGTTGTTTGTGTTTGAATAAGTGCTTGAAGTTCTGTGTAGTATGACTTGTGTCCAAGAAATTGTTATACTCGAGTCATAGTTATATGATTGAGTGCATGAACGAAGTTTTATACTTGCTGAAGTGTTCTATGAATCTCTGTACATGAATGATATGTTGAGTTTCTGTACATGAGTATCAAGCTGAGTTCTGTACTTGATTTATGTTGAATTTCTGAGTAAAGTATATGAGACAATGATTGAAGACTGATGTTGAAAATAAATATGAGTTGATAAAATGAAAAGAGTTATGCATTAAATGGATCAGTTTCATGTGTCTCATGTGCATAAGAGTTGCCTCAGAGAGGAAGTGTGTATAAGAGTTGTCTCAGAATGGACGTGTGCCTCAGAGTGGAGGTGTGTCAGATAGTTACAAGAATTGAGTCCGTGCGCTCAGACAAGAGAAGTCTGAGCTGGGGGTGACTCTTGCGGTGGGGAAATCACGCCACCTATTATGATCACATGAAGTGTGGGTGAGAATCCTGTTGCAACACCGGGAGACCCTGACTGGTCGGATCAGTTCTAGACCATTTGGATGGGGCTATCTTGATAACTGGTACCAAATATTGAAAGAGTTTAAGAGAATCATGCATCATGATAAGAGTCTAAGAGAATCATGCATCTTTAAGGATGTTGTTATGAATATCTGCATATTGAATATATTTTGTTGCTTAAATAATGTTTATCATAAACTTACCCTGTATTTTATTTATGTGGTTGACACCTGCTATGACCTCAATTTTATTCGGGCGAGCAGATGAACAGTAAAGAGAGACCACTAGCTGTTTACAAGAAGATGATTTTGTTTGAAGATGTATTCTTTTGTTACAGAGTGTTTTGAATTAGTTGTACTATGTAATAGAACCAGTGTCAGTTTGTAATCTTATTATATATATTACTTATATTACTTCAAATTTATAAATATTACTCGGTAATGAAATTTTCTTGAAGTAGCAGTTATTGGCAAAATTTTGTTATATTCAGTTGAGTGCTTTTAAGAAAATTGAAAAGAAATTTTCATTAAAAATAATAATAACAAGATGGTAAGTCGAGGTGTTACAATTACTTTAGATTCACTTGGAATCTGTTTTTGAAATCCAAAAGTGGTGCTCTCCTTGCATTTAGAAAAATGGCTAAACTTGCACAAAATGAAAAAGGTAGCAAAATTATCTCAATAAGAAGTGATCATGGTGATGAATTCCAAAATGAACATTTTGAAAGATTCTGTGAAGAAAATGGAATTAACCATAATTTTTCAGCTCCAAGAACACCTCAACAAAATGGTGTTGTGGAGAGGAAAAATAGATCTCTTGAAGAAGGAGCTGGAACTCTTCTTAATGAGACAAAGTTGACAAAATATTTTTGGGCTGATGTTGTAAGTACAGTATGCTACACTTTGAATAGATTACTTATAAGGCCTATTTTAAGGAAAACCCCTTATGAGCTATACAAAGGTAGAAAACCCAATATTTCTCACTTAAGAGTTTTTGGCTACAAGTGTTTTGTATTGAACAATGGGAAAAAATCACTTGAAAAATTTGATGCTAAGGCTGATGAAGCAATTTCCCTTGATATTCATTACATAGTAAAGCTTATAGAGTATTCAATAAAAGAACAATGTGCATAGAAGAATCTGTACATGTTATTTGTGATGAGTCTAATCCCTCTAAAGAGGAAAAGAAGTGTGATGTAGATGCAGGCCCAATGGAAGAATTTATTCAGCTAAATGATTCCTTAAATAAAGAGAAAGAAGAACAGTGCTAAAGCAAAACCATCAACCCCTGTTCAAGAGCCTAAAGATTGGAGAATAACAAGAGACTTTTCACTTGACAACATCATAGGTGCAGTTTCAAAGGGATTATCTACTAGATCTTCATTAAGAAACCTATGTTGTAATATGGCTTTTGTTTCTCAAATTGAACCTAAGAATATTGATCAAGCCTTGAATGATGAACATTGGATGCTTACCATGCATGATGAGCTAAATCAGTTTAAGAGAAATGAAGTTTGGGAACTTGTTCCTAGACCATCCTCTCTTAAACATATTGGTACAAAATGGGTTTTTAGAAACAAACTTGATGAAAGTGGAATCATAGTCAGAAATAAAGCTAGATTGGTTGCAAAAGGTTACAACCAAGAAGAAGGCATAGACTATGAAGAAACTTATGCTCCAGTTGCAAGATTGGAAGCAATCAGGTTATTGTTTGCTTATGCATGTTTAATGAACTTCAAACTCTTTCAAATGGATGTTAAAAGTGCCTTTTTAAATGGATACATTGAGGAGGATATATATGTTGAACAACCTCCTGGTTTTACTGATTTTAGACATCCTAACTATGTTTTTAAACTCAAAAAGGCCCTTTATGGTTTGAAGCAAGCTCCCAGATCATGGTATGAAAGACTAAGCAAGTTTCTACTTGAACAATCTTTCACAAGGGGACATGTTGACAAAACCTTGTTCATCAAAAGGCATGAGAATGATATCTTATTGGTTCAAGTTTATGTTAATGATATATTTTTTGGTTCAACTAATCATTTGCTATGTAAGGAATTTTCCTCAGCTATGCAGAAAGAATTTGAAATGTCAATGATGGGAGAATTAACATTCTTTCTTGCACTTCAAGTGAAGCAAATGAAGAATGGAACATTTCTCAATCAATCCAAATATTTCCTTGAAGTAATTAAGAAATTTGAAATGGAGAAAAGCAAAGATGTTGTAACTCAAATGGCAACATCAACATATCTAGATTCAGATGAAAATGGAAAGAAGGTTGATGAGTCAAAATTCAGAGGAATGATTGGATCCTTGTTATACTTGACAGCTAGTAGACCAGATATAATGCTAAGTGTTTGCTTGTGTGCAAGATATCAAACAAATCCAAAGGAGTCTCATCTAACAGCAGCCAAAAGGATCATCAAATATCTCAAAGCTACAACAAAAGTTGGTGTTTGGTATCCCAAAGGTGCTTCAATTAATATTATTGGATATTCTGACTCTGACTTTGTAGGTTGCAAGTTAGATAGAAAAAGTACAAGTGACACTTGTCATCTACTTGGAAGTTCTTTGATCTCATGGCATTACAAGAAACAATCTTGTGTTGCTTTGTCTACTGCTGAAGTTGAATATATCTCAGTTGGAAGTTGTTGTGCACAAAGTCTATGGCTGAAGCAACAAATGCAAGATTTTGGAGTTGAACTGAAGGAAATACCTTTGCTATATGACAATACAAGTGCTATTAACATATCAAAGAATCCAATAATGCATTCAAGGACCAAGCATATTGAGATAAGGCATCATTTCCTCAGAGATCATGTTCAAAAAGGTAATATCAAAATTGATTTCATTGATACCCATAACCAACTAGCTGATATATTTACTAAACCATTGGCAAGAGATAGATTTTATGCACTTAGAAACATGCTAGGTATTCTTGATGAATCAAATATATGCTAGCTTGTTTTAAGTATGCCTTTCCATGCAAATTGAACTTCATAGTTGAACTCATCACTACAAATGCTCTATGTTGTGCAAAATTCGAATTGATCTGCAGAAACTCTATTTTTTTTATAAAATTACTGTTATAATCGATTAAAATCATTAAAATCTTCATTCAGTATGAAATTTAAGCTTCAGTAATCGATTACTTCAAACTCGTAATCGATTATTCTGTTTTTGAAACACTGAAGCTTCCTGGATTACGTAACGGGATAATTGATTACAATGAACAAAACATGTTTTTCTGTATAATGGTTTTACTGGTGTAATCAATTACGACCAATTGGTAATCCATTACATGTGTGATAAAATTTTAAATACTTCTAGAGTAATCAATTACCAGTCGATTACAAAAGCTCTGATATGTGATTAAATTCTCAAAATGATGATATAATCGATTACTAGTTATCTTCAACCTTTGAATGATGTGTGAAATAATCGATTACCATACGGGATAATCGATTACCACGTGTAATTTTTATGTTCTGAATGAGCAAATAATCGATTATTATTACCATTTAATCAATTATTTAGTCTATTGGTGCGTTTTCTGACAGTTTTCTCTGAAAATGTAACTGCCCAACTAAATCTAAATCAAATCAAAGATCACTGAAATGTCTTAACTGCCTCCAACAGCTATATTTTCAAAAATAAGAACGTTAAGAGCATCTATCTAGCCTATAAATATGTGTCTTACATATTTGAAAAGCCTTGCACCTTTGTCTTCTCTCTCTGTTATATTTCTAAGTTTTTTTTGTGTGTCTGTGTCTAAAACATCTTCCTAAAATGTCAAATCCCACACCAAAACGTGCTAGGTCCACAAAAAGAAAGGTTGGAGAATCATCATCCAATCCTCCTCCTCCTCAACCTCCAAATAGGTTAGACTTGTGCTTTTCTAATGAGTTTGACAAATTAAACTACTTACAATTCTTTGCCACTAAACCAGTGTGCTCACCCAAATACCTAGACCTAGATTGGTTTATTAAGGAAGGATTTCAATTCCATGCATTCCTAGAAACCCAAGGTCTCAGAAGATTCCTTGAAATGAAGGGTACTTTCTACCCAGAATTGGTTAAAGTCTTTTATGCATGTGCCAAGGGTTCCATGAATGGAACCATGGTTTCTAAAGTCAAGGGTGTTACTATGGAAATCACCCATAAAGTCTGGGAATCTGTTGCTGGGGTAATATGTGAGGGTGCTAGGAAGTTTGATGAAGACCTTAAGGGATACAGTAAATTAGACACTTATAGGGAGATGCTTCATGACCAACATATGCAACTTAGGAACAGATTAGACACTGGTCCTATGAATCCTGAGGATAGGTTACTCCACTACATCATAACCTATGTGCTGACTCCAAGGGCTACTAATCATGCCCAAGCCACAGATGATGGCCTGCAATTGGTGTATAGTCTAAAGAACTCTATTCCCATGAATTGGGTTCTTATATTTGAGGAAATCATGCTTAAGTCTAAGAGACTTGTCAACTATCCTTTTCCTTACCCTGTCTTGGTATCTAGGTTCATTGATCACTTCAACATTGATGTGACTGATGAGGTGATGGACCATACCAATTCTAGCAATAGCTTGATAAAAGAAAAACATCTTACAAAGCTGGGAATGCACAAGAATCCTCAAGGCTGGGTAATGGCTGGCCAACCTCAAGTACCTCCTCCTCCACTTGCTGATGCTAATCTTCAAGAAGAAGAGTCTGAAGATGAAGAAAGGGATCAACCTCAGCCCTTATACTAACAATTTGAATCTTTGATGCTGCAGAAGATGGATGGGCTTCTACAGATGCATCATGATTTTAGGGCAGAGACTAGTGTCTCTTTAGAAGAAATTAAGGATAGGCTAGACATCATAGAGTCTACTATTAAGACTGGTGACTCTACCTCTTTCTAAATGGCCTATGTTTCTTTATTTTTATATGCTCTATTTTTTATTTTGACTGTAATGTTTAAATTCTCTTTGTAATGGCTTCCCAATACATATATAACACTTCTATTCTGCTTATATTTCAATTACCCGTTGTGCTCTTTATGTTTTTGACTTAAACAAGCCAAATAGGGGGAAGAATGATTGAGTTTTGATACACTCTGCTGTATACTCTGTTCATCCCTTTTTTTGCTCAAAATTTGGCCCAAAATCTGACTTGAATCGATTATGGAATTTAGGGGGAGTTAACTGTTCAAAATGAATCAATTATACCTAGAATGCATGTAAATGATGTTTAAATGGAATCAGATGCTTTAATACTTGTTCTTTGGAAAGAAAGTGTAAATTTTTAGGTCCAACATATTTAAAGTCTTCTATGTTTTAAAAAGCTTCAAGTTCAACAATTGGTCAATCAAGAATTTAGCATGTTTAAAGCCAAAAAGGGGGATATTGTTGGACACAGGGGGAGCTTCATGATGTTTGGAAGTCTTTGATACAAGAAGAGTTTTGTGCTTTCAACATGTTTGAAGACTTGGAATTTTATGTAAAAGGAAAGCAATATGATGATTCATGCATTCATACATTCAATCATTCATTCATTGATTTAACAAAGTGGTTTTTATGAAAATCAAACAAAGCTTTTAATACTTTACTAAGGTTTTATTTTGACTCAAAGGTTTTTGAAAAATTGTTTTTATACTGTTGTAATCGATTACATTAAAGATATAATCGATTAAATTGTTCTTAGTTCATTTTGGAAAAGCTTTCAAGAACAAAGTAATCGATTACCTATCGGAATAATCGATTCTTTAACCTTTGTTTTCACATACACTGCTTTGTTGAAACACTTTAATCGATTACCAATAGATAGTAATCAATTACAAAGCTTTACATTGCTATACATGGTTTTAAGACTCTCTGGAAGAATCGATTACCAATAGTTAGTAATCGATTACACAGGCTTAATTGAAAATATTGTCTTCCTGTCTTAATCGATTACCAAATGTTGTAATCGATTACATAGCTTATTCTATTTTATAAAGCTTCCTGGTTTAATCGATTACCAAATACAGTAATCGATTACATAGTGTATTTTGATTATTTGAAGCTTGCTATCTTAATCGATTCCAAGACTGAATAATCGATTATATTGCTCGTTGCTCATGTCTAGAAATTTGTAGAACACATTAATCGATTACAGGGTTGTTTTAATCGATTATTAGACGCATTTAATCAATTACTGATAGTTACAAAAGTTTGTTATAAATAGAACCAAGGCCCAACTTGTTTTGCAGCTTGATCAATTCATATTCTGAGTATACACAAGCTTTCAAAACATATTCAAAGTAATTTTTCTGAGTTCTATGAGTTCTTGCTTCAACTAAAACACTCATGGGTTTTTGAGTGATTCACAAAACAAGAAGTTTCTTTCAAAGGTTAAGGAAGAAGAATGTTCTGAGTTTGTTTTTGTATTTCAACCTGAGTTGTTCATTCATATTCATGTCATTCATTGGATCATCAGGTTGTTTCTTTCCTTAACTCATTGATTGTAATTTTGTTTACATAGTTTGTTGAATTTGGCTATTATAATAGGATTCTTATAGCTTGGGACTAGAGAAGGGTTCTCTAGCATAAATATTAGAGTAGTGCTCTTTGAATCTTTCTCCTTAGAAGTCTAATAGGGTTTTAGATTTCTGTTCTTTATCTAGGGTTGATAAAGGGGAGATTCTTATAAAAGCTTGTAAGAATATTTTATAATAGTGGAACTCTAATTCAGTGTGAATTAGAAGAAACTGGATGTAGCTTCAGGTTTTGAAGTGAACCAGTATAAATTGCTTGTGTTCTTATTTCTATATCTCTAATCTCATCTTATTCATTGATCTTTAATTCTTTGAATCATATTCATTGTTCAACAGATTTTATTTTGATCT
>PYAF01004262.1:67265-85793 GCA_007407185.1 Glycine tomentella | reverse complement strand
TGAGTCTCCAGTCATGGTTTTCTTCATCATTTGCTCTTAATTTCCCTTGTTTTGGCCTGCAAACACTTAACATGATATTAAAATGCTTTTATAATGTAAAATAATAAATATGACTAATTCTTATACTATTTTCTAACTATTTACTACAATTATGACCTAAAACTAATGCTAAAAGTAAGATGTGTTTGCAACACATCACATATGCAAGAAGTAACCTTATGGCCTCTAATCTTGCAACTAGAGCATACGTGTCATCATAATCAATTCTTTCATCTTGGTTGTAACCCTTTGCAACCAATCTAGCTTTGTTTCTTATTATGATGCCACTTTCATCTAGCTTGTTCCTAAAAACCCACTTGGTGTCGATAGGTGTGTGAGTGGAAGGTCTAGGGACAAGTTCCCAAACATTATTCCTTTTAAATTGATTTAACTCATCATGCATAGCAATTAACCAATGTTCATCTAGTAAGGCTTGTTCAATATTATTTGGTTCAATTTGTGATACAAAAGCCATAGTACAATAAAGATTTCTTAGAGAAGATCTAGTAGATACTCCATTAGATACTTCACCAATTATGTTGTCTAATGATAAATCTTTTGTGATCCTCCAATCCTTGTGTTTAGGTGTGGCTGCTTCTTGATTGGACTCTAGTTGTGCTTCATCTTCTTCTTCTTTACTAACTTCAATAGGCTGTTGTTTTTCCTTTTTAGTTTCTGCATCATTATCACTTAAAACTTCTTCTAAAGAAGGTTAGACTCATCACATACAATATGTACTGATTCTTCAACACATAAGATTCTCTTGTTAAAGATTCTATAGGCCTTACTTTGCAAGGAATATCCAAGAAAGATGGCTTCATCAGCTTTTGAATCAAACTTGCCAAGATTATCTTTGCCATTGTTTAAAACAAAACATTTACAACCAAATGCTTTAAAGTGAGAAATGTTTGGTTTCCTTCTGTTATAGATTTCATAAGGGGTTTCTTCAAACAATGCCTTATGAGAATTCAATTCAAGGTGTAGCAAACAGTGCTTAGTGCATCAGCCTACAAATGCTTAGGTAATTTTGTTTCATTTAGAAGAGTCCTTGCTCCTTCTTCAAGTGATCTATTTTTCCTCTCCACAACACCATTTTGTTGAGGTGTTCTTGGAGCTGAAAAATTGTGATTAATTCCAAAATCTTCATAAAACTTTTCAAAATGTTCATTTTGGAATTCACCACCATGGTCACTTCTAATTGAAATAATATTACATCCCTTTTCATTTTGAATTAATTTGGCTAGTTTTTTAAAAGTTGTGAATGCTTGGCTTTTAGATCTAATGAACAATGTCCAAGTGTATCTAGAATAGTCATCTACAATAACAAGACCATAATACTTTCCTCCTATGCTCATAGTTCTTGAAGGACCAAATAAGTCCATGTGAAGCAATTTAAGATGTCTAGAAGTAGAAACCATGTTCTTACTTTGGAATGAATTTTTAGTTTGCTTTCCTCTTTGACATGCTTCACAAATTTTATCCTTCTCAAACTTAAGCTTAGGTATACCAATTACTAAGTCCTTTCTTACTAACTTGTTGAGATGATGTATGTTAATATGAGATGTTCTTCTATGCCATAATCATGTCTCACTTATAAAAATATAATGAACACTTATGCAAATAACCAAGATGGTGGGTGAATTGGTTTTACCTCAGAGTTTTAAAAATTTCCTTTCAAAATATGTAACAACGGAAGACTTCAAAAGGATCGTATCAAACTAAAACCAATTAGAAAAACAATTTACTTCTCCAATCAAATTACTCTTGTGTTGTGACCAAGTTTGTATGATAAGCAATTATTATACTTCAAGAATAAAATGAAATACAAACTGAAATATTAAGCACAAAAGATTTATACTGGTTCACCTCTCAACCTCGGACTCTACATCCAGTTTTCTTCCAACCAAATCTTGGTTAGAGTTCCACTATAACAAATATATGTTCTTTACAAGCTTACAAATGATCTCTCTTACCTACCCTAGGTAAAATTCAAAATCTACTTCCTATAGACTTTCAAAAGACCAAGAACCAGAGATCCCCTCTCTGTTCTTCCCTCGAGAAACTCTTTCTAGAAAAAGCTTTAAAGAATACAAATGTTATATGGAAGTATCACACAATTATATAACATAAATTTACTAGAAAATCAAGCTTAAGGTACAAGAAAGATATCACCTTATAATCCTTAACAATAACAATGAAATGAATGATTCAATTAACCTGAGATTATATGTAGAAGATGACTACCAATCTTTCTTGATTCTTTCTTTAAGAATAAGCTTGAACAAAACTTTGATCTTTGAGTTATAATACTAAGAACTCATGTAGATCTCATTGACTTTCATCAACTATGATTATCTCACTTAATTCTGATTTGAGTACTCTTGAGAATTGTAGAAAATGTTTTTCACTGAGCTTGCATGAAATGGTAAATCTTCTTTCAAACAGACTCAGCTTTTCTATTTATAACAAAACAGTTTTAACTAACTGTAATCGATTATTTCATCAATAGTAATCGATTATTTTATCCATATAATCGATTAAAGTGTTCATCAGAAATCTGGAAATTTGTCACAAATAGAATAATCGATTAAGCCAGATGACCTAAGTTTTTCAATGCATACAAGTAATCGATTAAGTACCCATTTAATCGATTAACACAGACCATGCCTAAAACTTGACAATGCATTTTTAATCGATTACGAATATCTAGTAATTGATTAAACCAGATGAACATGCTGTGTAAAATTATGCAGAAGCTCTGGTAATCGATTATTTCATAAGATAATTGATTATCACAGGAAGTTCCAAAAACTATGTTAGAGCTTATTTAATCGATTACGAACAAGTGGTAATTGATTAAAATGTTCATAAGGCATTTTCCAGAAATCAACACATGCCTGTAATCGATTATTTTACCGAAGTAATCGATTAAAGCAGTGAGAAATTGTTTTATACAATTTCTAATAGCCTTTATGAGTTACTACATGTTTGATTGTTACCACATGATTAATTCATATTAAATGAATGTATGTATGCATGAATTAGTCTAAGACAATGAGGATTATAAAGCTTTATCTTGATTAACCAAGCTTAAGAACAAATTACATATGCCATCTAATAAGATTGGGCATGTAAAACATCAAAACTCATTTGCCTCTTCATCTTTGAATACTTTGCTTCAGCTTCATGATTCTAAAAAATTACTTTACTCATTAAGCAATCAGTTTTATGTATGAATCCATGGTCAATGGATAGAACATAGATGTTACCCTTCCTTTTGCCAATATGTGCAACTTTGCCAGTTTTGCCTTCATGTATCAAGCAAGTCTCATTTTTGAAGGTGACTTTGAAACCCTTGTCACACAACTGACTAATGCTTAGTAGATTGTGCTTTAGCCCTTCAACATAAAGAACATCCTTGATCTTAGTGGTTAAGTTGTCTCCTATGTTGCCTTGCCCAATAATTATGCCTTTATTGATGTCCCCATATGTAATATATCCTCCTTATTTAAGTACTACATATGTGAGCATGGATATGTCCTCTGTCATGTGTCTAGAGCATCCACTATCTAGGTACCATATTGATGATTTTGCTCTAAGACACATCTGCACAAGTCAAATTAAGAAGAGAAAGAGGGTCCCCAATTTAAGTTGGGTCCAAAGGAGTTAGTTGTTTTCTTTCTTTCCTCAACCCATATGCATTCTCCATTTGGAACATAGAACCTTCTAGCAAAGCACTTATATGATGTATGACCTTTTAACATACAATAATTGCAAGTAGGAGATTTAGACGAATTAGCATGAGAAAATCTATGATAGGCATTTGGTTGATTATGCTGCCTATGGTACTTATGTTTTAGAGGTACAAACACGATTTTACCTTTAGTTTTAGCTCCATGTTTATATCCCAAACCATAAGTATCACTAGCATATTTCTAGACACTTAGCAATTCATCTAAGTTACATTTGCCTTTGTAATATTTCCTTAGCAAATCAACCAAATAACTATTTTCAGTTTGCAAAATCATTTTTTCTTTTTCTTTACTCAGCTTGTACTCATCAAATTCTTTTTGCAGTTCATTGCATCTATCAACCTTAGAGATGGCTACGGAGCATGTACATCCATTTTCTTTGTAACTTGAAAGAAGTTTGTCATGTTCCTCATTCAATTTACAAAGTTCTTCTTGCAATTCAGCAAGCTTAGATACATGCCATCTTAAGTCACCCTTAAGCTTGTGTTTGCTTTAGCTAGTTTTTGAGTTTCACAATGCATCTCATGAAAAGCATCAACTACATTTCAAATTCAGAATTTATCTCAGATTCTGTACTTGATGTTTCTTCTTCTTCACAAATGGTAGATGTAAGGCATAGGTGAGCTTCAACTTTGTTTCTGAAGAAGACTCAAAACTTGTGAATTCATTGTTCTCCCAAGCAATGTAGGCTTTTCTAGGCTTTCCATCCCTTTTTGATCTCTTCTCAGCTTGTGGCTTCTTTGCTAATGAGGGGCATTCAGACTTTATGTGACCTTGCTTTCCACATTCAAAGCAAGTGATGGAGGAGGGAGGGGTTGTTGTTCTTGTTGGTGCTGTCACTTCTTTTCTTTTGTTGTGGTTACCTTCTATTTTTATTTTTCCTCAAAAACTTGGTAAACATCCTTATAATGAGATTCATATTCTCATCATCATCATCTTCACTTGAATCCTCTTCTCTTTCAATCTTTGAAGGTGCAACTTTTAATGCTATACTCTTATGCCTTTTATCTGCATCTTCACCATGAGTTAATTGAGACAATTCAAGTTCATACTCAAGGAGCTTACCAAACATAGCTTCCATGGACATCTTTGATAAATCCTTTGATTCTTTGATGGTTGTGACTTTAGGTTGCCATTCCCTTGTTAGGCATTTGAGGATCTTGATGTTCAGCTCTTCTACATCAAAAATCTTTCCTAGCCCAAGCAAGTGATTCACTATGTGGGTGAACCTAGTTTGAAGCTGTGAGATATTTCATCATCTCTCATCTTGAACATTTCATATTCATGAATGGGAGTATGTTTCCTTGATCTTCTCACATCATCTGTACCTTCATGCGTTACTTCAAGTAGTTCCCACATTTCTTTGGCGCTTTTACACCTAACAGTCTTGAAAAATTCATCGGAAGATAATGCAGAAGTTATCATGTTCTTTGCCTTAAAATCATGTTGAGTTGATTTCTTTTCTATTTCAGACATTTCATCCCATTCTTTTGGTATTGATTTGCCATCCACAACTTTGGAAGGAATGAAAGGGCCTTTCTCAATACAATTCCAAGCACCCGGGTCATTTGACTAGATGAAGATTTGCATTCTGTTTTTCCAAAAACTAAAATGTTCTCCTTCAAAAAAAGGTGGTCTATTCAATGAGGCTCCCTCCTTGAATGTTATTTGATTAGTATTCATTGTCAAAGATTTAAAAATATCTTGAGCAAATTACAAGAATTAGCTCTTGATGCCAATTGAAAATACAATTAACACTTATGCAAATAAATCAAGAGGGGGATGAATTGGTGTTACCTCAGAGTTTTAAAATTTCCTTTCAAAATTGATAACAGCGGAAGACTTCAAAAGGATCGTATCAATTTAAAACCAATTAGAAATCAATTTACTTCATCAATCAAATTACTCTTGTGCAGTAACCAAGTTTATATGATGAACAATTTCTATACTTCAAAAATTAATGAAATATAAACTGAAATCTAATGCACACAAGATTTATACTGGTTCACCTCTCAACCTCGGAGGCTACATCCAGTTTTGTTCCAACCAAATCTTGGTTAGAGTTCCACTATAACAAATATCTATTCTTTACAAGCTTACAAAATGATCTCTCTTACCCTCCCTAGGTAAAATTCAAAATCTACTCCCTATAGACTTTTCAAAAGATCAAGAACCAGAGTTCCCCTCTCTGTTCTTCCCTCTAGAAACCCTTCTAGAAAAGTTTTAAAGAATCCAAATGTTATATGGAAATACAACACAATTATACAACAAATATCAACTAAACACAAGCTTTAAGTACAAGAAAGATATCACCTTATAATCCTCAGCAATTACAATGATATGAATAATTCAATCAACCTGAGATTATATGCAAAAGATGACTATCAATCTTTCTTGATTACTTTCTTTAAGCACTAGCTTGGATAAGTCTTCAATCCTTGAGTATCAAGACTAAAAACTCAAATAAATCTAAATGGCACTCAACATATTTGATTATCTCACTAATTTCAGCCTTGAGTACACTTGAGAACTTTAAAATATGTATATCACAAAGTTTGCACGAGTATCTATTTCTTTTCTTACTTAGTCTCACTCAAACTCAGCTTTTCTATTTATAAAAAAAACTGTTTTAACTGACTGTAATCGATTAATTCATCAATGTAATCGATTATTTTAACTATTGTAATCTATTATTTTATCCATATAATCGATTAAATTGTTCATTAGAAATATGTTACGAACAGAATAATCTATTAAATCACCTTGTAATCGATTAAGCCAGACAAACTAAGTTTTACAATGCACACATGTAATCGATTAAGTACCCATTTAATCGATTAACACAGACCATGCCTAAAACTTAACAATGCATATTTAATCGATTACTAACATCTGGTAATCGATTAAACCAGATGAATATGTTGTGCAAAATTATGCAGAAGCTTACGTAATAGATTATTTCCCAAGATAATCAATTATCACAAGAAGTTCGCAATTCTGTGTAAAGCTAATTTAATCGATTACGAGCCAGTGGTAATCGATTAAAATGTTCATAAGGCATTTTCCAAAAAACATTCACACGCCTGTAATCGATTATTTCACCTAAATAATCGATTAAAGCAGTGAAGAAATGTTTTATACAATTCCTAATTGCCTTTATGAAATTCTATAAGTTTGCTTATTACCACATGATTAATTCCTATCAAATGAATGTATGAATGCATGAATTATCAATAGGTAATGAGGATTATAAAGCTTTATCTAATGAACCAAGCTTAAACACAATTACATATGCCATCAAATTGATTGGACATGTAAAATATCAAAACTCATTTACTTCAATCATCTTTGAATCCTTTGCTTCAGCTTCTTTGATTCTAACATAACACCCTATTAGAAATCAAATCACAAAGAACTTGAGAACCCTACTCACCCCTTGAGAACACTACTCTAGAAAGCTTGAAAGAAACTATTTGAACTTAGATTTACAACAGAAATTTGAAACACAGAAAATCTAAAAGGAAGATTCAAGAGAGACACAACTTGTGATCCTTAATGGATGAATGAATGCACGAATAAAGTTATCAATCAAATCCAGGTTGCATGAATGTTAAAACTCAAAATCTGCTCTCTTGAACTTATTCTCTAAATCTTGCCTTAACTCATTTTCAACTATGAAGCAAAATGATTTTTTGATCTTAAGCAAGAAATCTAATGCTCAGAATCTGTTTCTTGGACCTATAAGAGCATTAGCTTATGTTAGGTATTTTGTAAATTCGAAAGATTAATTCTTAATAAAGTTTCAGACCCAACAACTTTAAATAGAAAACAAAATTAACTACATGTAATCGATTAATACGAGTATATAATCGATTAAAATGTTCTTGAGCAGTTATGGAAAACTTTGATGAACAAAGTAATCAATTAATCTAAGACGTAATCGATTAAAGCAGACATACTTAGTTAGAAAATAAGCTTCAGTAATCGATTACAGAAGAATGGTAATTAATTAAGACATACATGCTTAATGAATAAAATGAACTATGTAATCGATTACACTTGGCTCGTAATCGATTAAAGTGTTCTATATGATTTTTTTGAAATATCCTTTGCTTATGTAACCGATTACAGAAACAGAGTAATCAGTTAATGCAGATATATTTGCTTTTTCAAAAACAAAGTCATGAGAGAATCATTTCACATACATCTTGTAATCATTCAACCTTTTCTTAAAACATGTATGCATGATTATGATTATGGTTTATGCAATGCACGGATCTTAGATTAAACCTCTTAAACAATCTTAACAAATTACAAATGCCTTCAATTGAATGACATGTAAAAAGCTAAAATCCAAAAGTTTCTTCATCATCCTTGATTAGCTCTTCATCATTCTTGATCAACTCCCTCTGTATCCAACAAGACCTTCCTTGATTCCTGAAGTTGCTCCTATGCAACATGAGCCTCCATCACCACCAAGAGCTAATGGTCATGTACTTAGTGCTTGATCCTTATTTATTTTTAGTTGATGTCTTTTGTATGATACAATATTTTATTAATGAAACTGGTATTGATTAATGGTTATTCCTTTATGTGTATTCTGTTTCTATCTTTGCATTATGTTGTGTTATGATAAATCTATTAACTTGAGTTATAATGCATGAATTGAGGGGGAGCTTCCTACTAATTAATATGAAATAGAACTAATGCACACTCCTAAGGGGAGTTAAAAACTGACAAGCTCATAAAGGTATTGTCACACTTTAAATTTTCTCCTAAGGGTTTGTCATCATCAAAAAGGAGAAGATTGTTGAATCCACATCCCTGGTTTTAATTATGAAAAACTATTAGCTATGTAAATTGTAAGAATGATGGAGTTATGTGATGACTAACATTCTACTTAAAGTGTTTTAGTGTCAAACTTATTTTAGAAGCAAACATATTTTTGTTAGATACAAGGGAAGCTTGAAGAAGATCAAGATGTTGAGGCTCTTAGTCTTGGATAAGTTTTAGCTTTTACATGTCATTCAATTGAAGGCATATTTAATCTTTAGATGCATAAGAGTTTCATCCTATGATCCATTGCATTGTATAAACATCATTCATTGGCTTGCATTCATGGTTTCATAAAAGTACATGTTTTGTGAAAATGCTTTAAGTTTTCATGATTGCATAAAAAAGTCAAGTGCTCATTGCTTAAGTTTTGGAAAAACTATTTCTCACTGCTTTAATCGATTACCAGCTTATGGTAATCTATTACTTAAGCTTTGATGAACACTTTAATCGATTACAGCCATGTCATAATCGATTACATTGCACAAACACAGAATAAGTCTTCCTGTGATAATCGATTACCTAGCATGTTTTTGAAAACAAGACTTCTTGTGTTAATCGATTACATGGTGAATTAATCGATTACTTTGCTCATATATCTTTTCCAGAAAGTTCAAGAACTCTTTAATCTATTACATATGATATTAATCGATTACACAAGTGGAATTAATCGATTACATAGAAGATTTAATCGATTACATTCAGTTACTACAGTTTTCTATAAAAAGTTGTTGAGTCTTTTGAAAAATACAGATCATTACACTATGAAAATTTCAAAGATTTTCAAAAGTCTTCTGAAGTGAGAAGAGATACTTTGAGTCACTGAGCTCTTGTCCCACAAAATCAAAATCTTTATGTTACTTTGAAAGATTTCTTCTTGGGCAAGATTCTAAAGAAGTTCTTAGAGAGTTTGCTCTGAAATTTGTTTTTATTCAACCTGGATCAAGATTGGTATATCATATGTATTCATATTCCTTGGATCATCAGGTTGTCTCTCTCCATTAAACATTGTTTGTAATTCATTTTAGAATTTCAATTTGTTTGTTACTATTACAAAAGATTTCTTAAGGCTTATCTAGAGTAGGTTTCTCTAGAGGGAAGAGTAGAGAGAATTCTTTATGTCTTGGTCACTAGGAGTCTAAGGGAGTTAGATTTCTGATCTTAATCTAGGTTTGATTAAGGGTGAATGTTGTAAGTTTGTAAGAACAGAATTTTGTGAATAGTGAAACTCTAACCAAATTGGTTGGAAGAAACTGGATGTAGCTTCTCAAAGTGAGAAGTGAACCAGTATAGTTCTTGGTGTTGAATACTTTCTCTTTATCTCTTCTTGTTGTCATTGATTGTTATTCATTTGGATAATCTTTTCAGAATCAACAGAAATATAATTTCAGTTATTGCTTTCTTTTAAAGGTGATATTTGATTGAGTGTAAGTTTTCAAAGGATTGGTTGTGATAAGATCCACAATACTGATTATTTTAAAGATTTTAAAAGACCAAGTTTAAACCAATTCACCCCCTCTTGGTTATTGTGTGTGTTCATATTGTTTTCAATTTCTCATTCCAAGGTGCTCAGAAAGGTTGTCTCAAAACATTTGTCATGAATGAAGAACCTAAAATATTCCTTTGAGCCCATTTGTATGATGAATAATGTTTCCCTCTAAGTAATTGTTTATGCTAATGAATAAGACCTATAGGCCTTAAAAAGAAGATTTATTAGAGGCTACAAACAAAGAATCCAACATCAGAATGAAGTTGTATTAGAGTCTACATCATAATGATGAAGAAGCTAACTTTGATGTCTGAAATTCAAAATGGTTTAGAATGCAGCTCAGAAGGCAGCATCTTACTTTGCATATGGTGCCACACTCACAAGAATGCTTTGTGTTGTGAAGATATGTTAAGGTTGATGAACTTGAACTACTTCAGAAAGTCATATCAGTTGATCTTCATCAAAAAGATCTACTTCAAGTATGGATCCTTTCTCAACTAACATTAGAATCACCATTCTAATGTTACCTCAGAATGCTAATCAGAAATGTTTCTTATATAAGAACGTCAGCATGACCACCTCAAAATGATATTGCTAGCTATCATTTCCTGACAACTGTCAAGTCTGTCCACTTGCTCCAAAATCTTGTAGTTGTGTGAGCTCCACTCCAATAGTAATCTTTGGAGTTATAAAAGGTTATTCAAGAGCATTATGAAGCTAAGTTGAAGTCTTCCAAGTAAGAAAAACTTGAGCCAAGACCTCTATGTGAGAAATCTACATTATTGCTTCAATCCTCTCTGCTAAAAGTGACCCATTTCTATAAAATCTTGTAATATGTAATCGATCAAAGATAAAAGTGAGAAATTGTAATTTCAAAAGTGAAAATCCTTTTATGAGGAGAGGGAAATTTGTATTTGTGCAATCCAAAAACACAAAAACCTTTGTATTGTTTGTAGGCCAACAGTGGCTGGCAAAGGTTGTAACCACTGGTGTTGTTGGTCTAGTTAAGGCTAGGTGTGAAGTTCATTAGGAGTGCTATCAAATTATTGAAATCCAGTAGTTTTTGGTCCAACTGTGACTGGTTGTGTTTATGAAATCTCATCTTTAAGGGTAAGGACTGGACGTAGCCTAAGGTTAGTGTGAACAATATAAAAATCATTGTGCATCCTTCTTCCTTTCTCTCTATCTGTAGTGAGTTTGTGGTTTGATTTTTTTGCTATTGATGTTAAGCATTAAAACAGAAAACATTTAAAAATACTATTAAGATTGAACCTTTCAACTAAAGACTTGGTAAACAAACAACTTGTTTTTTGAAACAAAGCTATGAACTGTAAAAACTCTTTTTCCAAAATAGATTCATGTTCGTTCTAAGCTCAGAACAGTTCTTTATTCTAAACTGTCTCATTCTGAACTTATATAAAAAACCTATTCTTTTTCAAAAAGGATTTAAAAGTTTGTGAAAACAAAATTCACCCCTCCCCCTTCTTGTGGTATTTTTGTCACTTCAGGTTCAATCACTTGAGCTTATATCTTACACACCATGGCTTCTTGTGTAGCACTATAGACCCTTCCTTATTTGTGTATTTTCAACAAGACATTGTCATTGTGTTATTGTTATATGTTGATGACATCATCAAACTGTTGACTTTTCTAAATCAAACTAAGTATGCTCATGATATTCCTGCACGTGCACACATGCTAGATACTAATTTTTTTTTTGCAATACCAATGCTTGTTAACAGGACACCAGTGATGTCTCAACATTTTTTTTACCTTTATCTTTATTGTAGTATTGTTGGTGCCTTGCAATATCTCATCGTCACTCGACCAGATCTAACTTACTTGTGAACTATCTCTGTCAATTTATGTATCCATCATCCGCTAATCACTTTAAATTGATGAAACAGGTATTGTGGTATGTTAAAGGTGCAACTCAATTTAGGATGCAAATTATGTCAACTAGCTTTACAAATGTATGTGCCTTTGTTGACGTGTAACATCCTCAAAATTATATCTTGAGTTTATATTTATGATTGAATTATGGAAGTGTAATAATAGTTGGATACAAGAAGAATATGATAGAATTTATTTGCTCACAAGCTGCCCAAAACTGTCCATTTCTGCCACCAAAATTGAGAAATTTATTTCTCTCTCAATTCTTATCCAAATTATGTTTATGATATATGGAGTTAAATATCTAGATGTCTAATACAACATATAAAAATTTCAAATAACTCTAGTTTGCATACTGCTTGTAGTCCCTAAAACATTAAGAGATGTTAGTGTGAAATTTCTCAGCTTACTGGCAGTTTGGAAGTCTAGATTAAAAATGTTATAGCCAGAGTTTTATAACTCCAAATAAGGCATGTGATACCTTATTAGAAAGATTATGAAGTCTAGTTTAAGATACTAAAAGATGAAAATTTATGGGCTAGTAGATTGGTATAGAATAAACAATGAACCAACCCATCTGGTAAGTGTTTCTAGCCTTTTGAACCATTTGGATTGGGCACAACTTGTAACTCTTGGAATTTTGGCCCAAGGAATAAAATCTTAAGCCCAAAATGTGACAAATCAGAGGTTTCCTCAGTCCAAGACCTATCCACGTGTAGAAGAGTCCCTCAATAAGACAAGAATGCACTAAAACAATAAGCCAAAGGCAAAGCTTGAAAATATAGGCTACTGTAAAAATTAATTTGGCTGAAGTAAAAATATTTAATTAAGCCTTTGTCTGCATGTGGAACAACTTAAACCAAGCATTTCCTCTCCTTGTTCATTCATTTCCACGTGGAGAAGCCAACTGCCCCCAAGTCAATGATCAAATGGAATCTTGACCAATAAAAAAAATCAAGTCAAGATAAGGTTTAGGCATAATATCTTCTAAGGTAATGATTACCTAGTTAAATTTTAACTAAACTAAATCCTAATTCAGTTATAACACAACTAAATCCCTTAAAACACAACTGAATAAATGAGTATAAATAGCTAGGGTTGTGGAAAAAATTTCACATAGGAGCTAGCATCCAAAGCCAAAGCCAATTTCAATTTTCCTTGTATTTTGCTTTCATTTTCTTGCTTTCTATTTGCTTGTCCTAACCGTGACCTCTTCTACCACCTCATCCATCATCCAATTTCTTCTTTCAAGGCTTCATTTGTTAGAGGATATTCCAAGGAAGACAGCCCCTAATCTATTCCATTCCAAAATCAAACTCACTTGAGGTAGGCTAGGCTTCAATCTCTAGTTAAGGATTCATTTGGATTAACCTATATGTTTAAATGTACAGAATTATGGTTATTGTTTTAGGCTGGAATTTCATGTTATTAGAAGGTATTTTATGATGTGGAAATGTTGATTTAAAGCATAGGATAAGTGATGATTTATATGTTGAAATATTAGTGATGTTTGGAATTACATTTGATGATTTTTGGAAGTGATTTTGATGATATTTGGGTTATTTGTTCATATTTTTATTATGGGACTGTTTTGTATTAATTTTTAGAAGTAGAGGTTGAATGGTATGTAGATGAATGATTCAAATGCTTGAGTTATTAAATTTTGAGGATGAAGTAGTAAGGTGGTAGGTGAAAGGAGATCAAGATGTATGCTAAGTTATAATCTTTTCTGGTGAAGGTTTAAATGAATTAGAAATTATTTGGAATATATATTGTGGTTATTAGTTAGATTACTAACATGATTTTTCTGTAGCTTGAGGATATTCAATTGTCATACCTAAGTTGGTATAATTTTGCTTGAATAAGGTATGGTGATTTAACCATACTTGTGGTATGTACGATGTTATGATAAAAATATCTTTCCATAAGGTAGTATGTATTTGCTTATGGATTTTATTATGGATGGATTTTGATGTGATGATATGTTGATTTATGTTTCTGAGTCTAGTACAAGATTTGTGAAACAAAATCTGGTACTACATCTAGTACGAGATGTAGGGATTAGGCGCAAATACATGGAATAAATCATGCATGTTTGCGTAAGACGGCCACAGCGTCTACATCCAGTACGAGGTGTAGCTACATACAGTATGCTATGTAGAGGTCATGTGCACCCTGGGAAAATTCATTTCATGCATTCATATAGTTTGCATAATTATTTTATGGATTCATTTGACTATATTGATTATTTACTAACGTACTCACGTGTTTGGTTGTTTAGTTTTGCCTACTGAGAAATTTTATTTCTCACTAGATTTGTTTCATTTTTTATATATATATATATATATAGATGGCCTTGGTGATAATTTTTCTTGATGGATATGGACTAAAGGTGGAATAGAGATGAAGCTAGCACGAAATTTTTCCTAGTACTCTTATGTTTTGGAATATTAGCAAGTATGGTGGATTTCGTGCTTGTATAACAAGAAGGGGTGTAACAAGGACTGTGGCTACATATAAAATAAATATTAGTTCAACTACTTCATTTTAGAATTTTTACTAAGATACGTTCTTTAAAAATTAAAATCATCTAGAAATAAATTAGGTTGTTACATGACGTAGATTGGGCTGGATGCCCAAAAACTCAAAGATCAACTACAGGTTATTGCACATTTTGTTTTGCAACAATTGCATCTCATGTCAACTAAGAAGCAACCCACTATTGCTCGTTCAAGTGTCGAGACAAAGTACAGGGCCATGGCTTCTGCCATAGTTGAACTCACATGATTATCCTATATTCTTCGTGATCTTGGTATTCCCCTATGTGATCCTTCAACATTGTTCTATGACAATATCAGTGCTTTACATTTGACTGTTAATCCAGTGTTTCATTCTAGAACCAAACATGTTCAGCTGAATTATCACTTTGTGTTGGAAAAAGGTTGCCCAAGGAATGTTGGTCACTCATTATGTTCCTTGCAACTTGTTGATGTGTTCACCAAACTGTTGTCTTGTGCATTTCTTATCACACTACGGACAAAACTTGGACTTTGCATGCCTTCTCCAAGTTTGAGGGGGTGAAAATGTAACAGGATAACAAATATTATGTTATTTTGTAGGTTGCATAGAATAAGACAATTATTTGCATCTTTTCAATTTATCTTTATCAGTTTGAATTCATGTATATCATTTTATCTTTTGAATTATTTTTGTAACTGTCGTATTCTATATAATAACATCTTTGGTCTCTTCTAGCGTTGAGAAAGACCACAACCCCATAAACTTCTTTAAAGATTACTTGTTGTGTTGTAAAGCTTAGGTATAAGTTTTTTTTTTTTTTTGTAAGAGCCAGAAGTGGTAAGGAAGAATATGTGTAACTTTTGTGAAAGTTAGTGAAAGTTAGTGGGTTGTCAAGAACTAGACGTAGTATCAGTGGTGGAGATGAACTAGTATAAAACTCATTGTGTCTTATATCTCTATTTCTTTGTGTTTAACTGACAAAGGGTTTGAATTTGATTTTGGTTTCTAAAAGGTGTTTTAATAAAATCTTATATTATCGTATGATTGTATCTATTTTTGAAAACCTTGTTTGTCTATTGATAAAAATTTATCAGATGATAGATTTAGAAGAGGCTTACTAAAATTTTAAAATCACAATTCAATCTCTCTTCTTGTGATATTTGCCTTATATTATAGATGAATAATACCTATAATAGTTATAAATATTATTATTTGCAATACTTGTAAGTATTATTTATATTTGTTTTAATTTTTTAATATGTAAATTAAAAAAAAGACAATGTTATTAATAGAAAGGGTAAAATATGTTTTTAGTCCCTCAATTATTGAAGGTTTTTGTTTTTAGTCCTTAGATTAAAAGTTGACTGGTCTTGGTCCCTAAAATATTTTTGTTTGATTTTTGTTCTAAAAAAACATATTTATGCAAAAGCCATAGATTGCTATGGAAACTAGAATAGTAGAAAGTAGAAGAGAACAAAGGAAGAAGAGAGCACTTTTGTGGAATAGCAGCTTTCTCATAGGTCTTTCCCTTAGAACAATTACAATCTTTTATAGACCTTTAACAGCTTATCTAATTTGTCAACTAATTCAGTTACATTCTCTTATAAGGTAATAATAGAAACTACACTAAGCTAACTCCCTAAGCCATAAAGCCATAAGCCAACTATTAAAAATTTCTCCACCTTGACTTGACTTTAATTATATAATAAATAGAATGCTACTACTTAATATTAAAATGATTAAATTAATATTTAATTATCAAAATTATATAAATAAAATTAATGCCGCTAATTTAATTCTTCATTAAATATAGTCACAGTCATTAAATTCAATTACATCAAAAATTATAAAATTAAAATTTTGATCAACGAAATAACTTCATGTCTCAATTTATATAGTGAGAGAGATAATAAACTTCTCATAAATTTATATTAGCACATCATAAATTAAAATTAATATTTGAAGAAGATAATTAAATGAGAGAATGCATATAATTAGGGAGCTTATATAAATCATTGTATGTATAAATTAATTTTAATTTATGGGAGAAACGTATATTATTTTATCTCTTTGCTTTAAATACTTATTGAAAAATTATCCATAAGGGAAAATTAGCTAAGGATGATCAACACCAAAAATAACTTGTGTAAAAGAAGTATCTTAAAATTTAGATTTAAAACTAATTCAATCTTATAAAATAACTTGTAAAATAAGAGTTAGTTCTATTTGTATATTTTCTTCTAATCATATTAATTAACATGAGATCTCTAACAAACAAATTAAAGGAAATATATATATATATATATATATATATATATATATATATATTAAAAAATGTGTTTTTATCACTCCATTATTTCCAAAGTCACGAGACAAAGTTAGTGAGAGGGCATGAAACATGGCCCAAAACTCAGCCTGGATAACACTACAATCTTCAATCCTCCAATAAAAAGCAGTAAAA
This sequence comes from Glycine tomentella, assembly GCA_007407185.1. Classification (NCBI taxonomy): domain Eukaryota; kingdom Viridiplantae; phylum Streptophyta; class Magnoliopsida; order Fabales; family Fabaceae; genus Glycine; species Glycine tomentella. The sequence continues at coordinate 68,806 of PYAF01004262.1, read as the reverse complement.
ACAATCTATGATAGTGGTCCCTTATAATTCCTCCACACCCTGAAACCAAATCCACATTTACCTTCTTCAACATTCCTCTCTCAGGAGGTGTCCAACATATGTCATCTCCACAAACGACATCTGAACGAATATTATGGAGGGGGAATATAGTGGCTATAGCATTGAATAATTAATAACTTTGCCACTTGCCTCCTAGCTAGAGAATATCAAATCAGTCATTGCCTTCCAAATAAAATCCAAAGCCACACCAATTATAATGCTTCTGTGCATCTCTCCATGATTTTTATTAGTATGATTAGAAGCCAGCCAATCATGTAGGTGACTGTCAAAGAAGGCATATGAAGGCACCTTGGTTTTTTAGGTTGAATAGTCAATTTGATTCTTAAAAGTGTTATGTCAATTTCAATTTTTATTCCTTAAATATTAAAAATTTTAAAAAATGTCCTGAAGTAATTTCTGTCGTTTATATTTGTCATTCGTTTTAGATAGGTCTTTACATGTTATTATTAAAATATAATTAAGAGTATGTTTGGTCTAATTTATTTTTAGCTTAATTTTTAAACTAAGCTTGAATAAAAATAGAAATATAAATTAAGCTATTTTTTATAAAAAAAAAAAAGTCATGAAATATAAGCTCTTATATATATATATAAAAAAAAAAAAGTAGCTTTTTTAATGAAGGAAAATTAAAAATAAGTAGCTATTTAAAAAGTTAGCGCGAGGAGCTTCTTGTTAGCTTGGGCGGAGCTTAGTTTACAAGCCCCTTCTTCGATTCCCAGTAAAGACAAATAACTTATAAGTTATTTTACAAGGAAGAAACTATTTTTTTAAGAAAAAAAAGTTCAGACAAATTGTGATAACCCTAAGTTAGGGAATGGTCAGCGCCAAACCTCCCCGCGCGACAGCGCGGGGATTCAGCTCAGAAAAGGCTATTCTGGCATGCGGCGCGACCCACGTGAAGTGCGGCGCGACCCGCGCCAGATGTACAAAATGCCAATGCTGTCTGGTCTTCCGCGCGAGTCGCGTGAAGTACGACGCGAGTCGCGTGGGAAGGGCTTGGAAAAGTATGTTTTCTTCTGGAGTTCCACGCGAGTCGCGCCACATCTACTGGAGGTTGGCGCGACTAGCGCCATATATGGCGCGAGTAGCGCGGGAACGTCGGCAGAATTAGAATTTAAAGGGCCAAAACGCAAATGGAGGAGAAAAACACTCTTCTTCTTCCTTGGACCTTCAAACCTCCATTAATGGCAGTTTTAAGCTTTCTAGGACCCTACATACTAGCCTAAACACTTGTTTTGCTCCTAAAACGTGAGTGAAAGGATTAGAGAGCTTCAATCCTTCATTTTCTGTTCTTGAACCCCTTTTGGGAGTGAGAAGTGATTTCTCAGAGGAGAAACGCAGAGAACCTGGGTTTTTGGCGAAAACCACAGCGTGAGAAGGACACTAAAGCTTGAGGAGGCTGTCCTGAGGGTTTCTGAGTCGTCACTGAGGTAAGAGACTCACGTTTCTCCGTTTAAATTTTGACTCTGAGGGGTTCCATG
>PYAF01004262.1:45236-67165 GCA_007407185.1 Glycine tomentella | reverse complement strand
CTGTATTAGATTTGAATTGGTAAACTGGATCAGCAGGGGCATGATTATGATTTTATTTTCTGATGTTTCTGTGATGCGATTCCGTACATAATGTATCAAGAAAACGATTCTATGCTTCCGCTATTGTTTATAAATTTGATACGATGCGCTAATCTGATATTATTAATGATAACACGTCGGAGGCCTACGGGGTGTTACACAAATACATTAAAAAATAAAAATTATATATTTTATTAATATAAACGCTTATTTTAACTAATAAATTTAAATAAACTGAGATTTTATCCTAAGGTTAAAAGCAACTTAAAAAAAAAAAATTGGGTCAAACATATCCTAAATCTATGTTATCATTAAAAAGCAATTTAGTTTTTAGAGACTAAATTGTATTTTCATTATAACCTGCAAGAACCTATTTGAAACGAAAGATGAATATGAAAAGCAGAAGCTACTTTCAAGAATTTTTTTAGTTTATTAATATTGAGAGACTTCATATTTTTTAGGAACTAAATTGACTATTCCACCCCGTAGTTTTTAATGTAAGAATATTTGCAGGTTTCCAAACTAGCCTATAGGGACATTAGTAGGAAAATGAGGCAGACATGTAGAAATCCTATTAATAATAGTACTTGTCAGCAAGGGAATTAAACCATTAAATTACATTAGCATCAAAATTAATCTCCTCTATAATTTTAGGTAGAAGATTCACGGACTCCGTTTGTTGGGCAGCCAGTTGTCTTTTAAAAGGAGTTTGTCTTTCCATCTCAATTCTCAAGGTGGCATCAAAGTTAGTCGAGTCGTGACAAATTTTGGGCATGATTTTATCATAAAGCTGTGCTATTTGTTACGAAAACAAAAACATGAATTACATGAAGAGTGAAATAAACGATTGTGATTTATTAAAGTAAATCCTGATTAAAAAAGTTTGAAAACAATAAAGATAAAATTTGATACTAATAACAGGTCGTGTGATTTTGACGAAAGACACATTCATATAGCATTTTTCTTATCATAAATATTTTGTATAAAATCTTCGTTAATTGATTAATGATACACAAAATAAGGAAATATGAGAAATAATGTTTTTTCTTCTTTTATAAAAATAAAGCTACTTAATGATGCTTTAATAACTTCAAAAAGAAAGTATCTGATACAACTTCCCCAATTAATTTACATAAAAATAATAAACAAGTACTATGTGAAGTAAGTTAAGAAATGTCAAAATTAAGAAATTATGTCACGTTCCATCAAAATAATAATAAAAAAAAAAAAACCATGTCACGTAGGTCCTGCATGAGCATGACTGTCGTGCAAGTAAATTCATACTCATGATTATTTTCCTTAATATCTTGATCGTAGTGGTAGGTGATTTAACAACACGGCATTTCAACAATAATTCCCAAATATTAAATTGAAAATTACCCAAAAGGAAAAGGTAAAGATTATTTTTATAAGCAAAGAAATCCATTAAGTTAAAGAACGCTAGCCTAAGCATAAGGCGTGCAAAAAAGATAAATTTAAAGATAAACTCAAATAAATACTAAAATATAATATGACTAAATTATGCTTTCTTCTAGTAAATCAAATTGCCAAAGTCGAGAATGAAGTGTGCCAAATGTACCATCATTGTAAAGATATTTACAATGGTCAAATAATTAAAAATCATCAGTTGATTTTCAAAATAGTTATTATAAAATCATAAATTTACTACACAAATCAATGTAATTGCATGACAACATAAAAAACATTTACACTGTTAGTTCATATAAATTAAATTCATATATATAACCTTAAAGGTGTATACATGAAAAATGGAATACATGAAATTTGGGTAAATAAATTTTATTGTCCCCTTGCATTCCACGGATTCCCGACTAGTTCTATACACATTGTAAAGGTTGATCCACGAACAAAAATTAATTTTCTTCTATTTTTTGGGTGAGGAAACGACATTAACAACTAGAACCCATGTGGGATAGCAACTAATGGAGAACTTTATCACTCGGGGAACCAATTGTTTCCATCCTGCAACGAATTCAATTTTAGATAAATTCAATTATAGAGTATCAATCAGTTTACATAGAAATAGCGTAGTCATATATATTTTACCTATGAGAAGCTTATATTCCCAAGCAGGGAACACACTTTAGAGACAAAAAAAGCTTCTAGACAAGAAAATGATCAATCATATGCTGTATAACATCTGCACCTTCTATTTGGGTGATTTGGTCTTTGACCTGTAAAACATTCGTAAAACACAGAGGAAGAACATAACCATGTAAAACAATGTATTACCATAAGAGTTTAAATAGTCATGAATTATGATTTATGATAGAGTGGATGTTTAGAACAGTATCGAAAACTCTGGACCTGTTTGAATAAACTTTTCCAAAATCACTTCTAGGAGAAGAAAATAAGGAAAAATGAAACAAGTTTCTCTATAATCTAAATTTACTATATGCATAAGTTTGAAATCATCTTTTACAGAAGCTAATATGAGAAAGCTTATACATAAGTTAATTTCAGCTTATGAAGAAGTTTATTTTGTTTTAGTTTTCTTATTTTCATCTCCTAGAAGTACTTCTGGAGAAGTTTTATCCAAACAGGCTCATGTATTCAAAATCAAGTAAAAAACTACACCATATGCAACAGTGTATACTGCTTTGGATGCGAATCCAAATATCCAGATAGCCAGCCATATACCAAAATTTAAAGGATATGCACACAAACAAACATGGTGATAACAAGGGTAGTGCAAGACACAGACCTGAATGATAGTATGAGAAGCAAATCTATTCTTGCTATTGCGGAAGCTAACATCTACTTTTTCCCAAGACACTTGAGATAAGCCTGTTACAAGCCCCTCTGCAAGTGTTCATTCGAGTTAGAAATCTTACAGCTGGAAGAGAGTATAAGATAATATAAAGAAACAGATCTCCATGACTCTATAGCCCAAATTCGAGCAATGCTAATTATACATGCCAAGATCAACGGCGACAATAACAACCAAATCTTATCCTATTATGTAGAGCCAGCTATAATTATAAATGGATCAATAAAAAACACTGGGATCTACCAAATTTAGAACAAGTGGAGAACCATCTAGTGTGAGGACTTTTTATGGTCTCTCCTAATGTAGCCCAACCCCAATAAGTATTTAGGGGATTCTAGAAAGAAATTTGTCATTTTTTATTAGGGTTGTTTCCAGAAATTGTTTACCATTTCTCATGGTTCGGCTTCCCTCCATCAAAGATGCTCACCTTTCTACTGGGATTCTTTAATGCTTAAAAATTTAAATTTTGTCTTTAGAGACAATAATTATTTGATGCAAAAAATTATGGATTTATTTTAAAACAAACAACTATGGATATTGTTTCTCTTCATAGTGGTTTCCATATTTCCTGATTTAGTTCACTATTTGATTAGGATTAGTAGTCTATTACTACTATAAATAGAGGTTAGTGCATTGTACTTTTTTAATTATTTGTAATCATTACTCACCATATATCAATATTATATTCAAGTTTTTTTTTTTTTTTTTTTTTTTCGTTTTTTTTCCCTTCCATCATCCCTACATAAACCACTATAATTTCAATAGGTATGATGTCTATCTGAAAATGAATGACAAAGAAAATCCCAAAATTTAGACAATATTGCAACTGAAGGACAAAGAAAATAACAACATTTAGTGAACAGCATTAGATTATTAATATCAGTTGTATTCTAGACAGAACTGATTGGCCAAAAGTTATATAGAAGCAGAAAAGAAAGGGAAGGTCAATGATGTAACCGCACATGGTGTGGTGGAACACACAAAAACTACACAGAGTGAACTTTCAAAACCAAGAAACCAAAGAGTTTTTAAAATGTACAAGACAAGAACTGCAGATAAGGTGAACATCACTTTATATTAATTATAAAAATAAAGAGCTGAAGATGCAAACCTTCTATCTTGTCATAGCTGTTATCTTCTGTTGAGTCACAATGCTCAGCATCAGAACATGCCTTGCAATGCTCTTCATAAACAACATGTGGATATTTTTCATTGATGGTATCCTTCCACTACCAACCAAATATTTTTACATCATTATATGATAACAATGACCAATTAAATCAGGCAACATAAAAACATAAGTCAGAAAATATACATACATTTGCAAGTTCACTCTTACATCTGATGGATGATGTTCTCCAGCCAACAATATCTATTTTTGTTATAAAGGAAAACCATAAAAAAGAATATGCAATGAAGAAAGCTGAATGCACATAGAATTAGTAGAAAGAAGAAGCAAATAAGAAGGATACGATCATAGTCCACATTTGAATATGCAAATCGGCGTTTGAAAGCTCGCAACGCAGACCTGCACAAAGAAATCAGAAGACATGAAGATTCTTTAAAGGAATCAAACTCAACAAATTCCATATATAAAAGGAAACTAATGTAAAAAGCAACAAACATACATGAAATACAAATCACCGTAGTCTTGAACCATGCGTTCAAGCAATGGAGGTTTACCTTCATCATCATCAGTAAGGAAAAGATGCCGACCTGTTCTTCTAAAAATAAAATGAATAACACAACTAGCAACCTTCTCAAAAGCAGGTACCCCCAAAAGAAATGGAACCTGAAATTCAAAAACCATTCACATATTTAAATACCCAAGTAGAAGGAGGTGATTTTAGTATCATGAAAATATCTCAGCCAAATGCAAGAACTTCATGTTCATCCCAGATAGATGGGAAGTCACAGCCACACAGATAGATATGCCACATATTGAATTTAATTTCAACAAGAACACTTTTGTAGCAAAACACATACATGTATTGCAGCATCCTCTAAAAATATTTTCATAACAACCTATCAAAAGAAATCTATAAATAATCATTTGCTACAAAAGACAAATGTGATGGAGAAAGAAAGAGAAGACTCAATAGGAAGAAATTATTTATAATGGAAAAGTCTAGTTTCACTCCAACAGAAGCAGGTTATTTATACTTTGAGTGTCTGCACGTCCCAAAGGCCCCAATTCTCTCACAAATGGTCAGATATCTCTCTCTCTTCATCTCCCCATCTTATTTTTAGGCAGCATGCCTTATTCACTAATTATCCCAAGCCCAAACTAGCTAACTCACTAATATAACTAACAAAAGCTAATTCCTATTGTAAGTAACTAACCTAACACAGATCTACATGGACAATTAATTTGGAAAAAAAAAAAAAAAAAAAGAAAGAAAACTAGGATAAAGACCTAACCATTGCACCAAGGCTTGTCCCTCAATACTTCTAAGTCAGTTATACATAAGACAACAGATAAATTACTCAAACCTCTACCTTACTGATTAAAGTCAATTTCGCTCTTGCATAATAAAGTATTATAGGTGTTACATGTGAAAAATAAGCCCCATGCTTCCTTGGCAGATCCAAATTTTCCTACCTAATGTATATACAATGAATCTGGAAACTAAGCTAAGCTAGATTTATTACATTGCCAAAAGCTTCTTCAGTCCCTATCATTATATTTGGGAAGCATAGAGAAAAATTTAAGATGTCAGTACCTGCTTATTTCCCCTTGATCCTAGATGAGGTGTGGCAACAGCAATGAAATTCATAGCCTCCAAGCCACCAATTGTACCCACAGAGCCCTCCTTACTTTTGTCATTGCATGAGTCCGCCATTGATCCTTTTTCAGGTGGCCTATACAGCCTCCCAATTGCATATCGTGCCACTAATCCTCCAACTGAGTGTGCAACAAAGGATATCTTACACATATTTGGCTTTCTTTTAATCACTTCAAGCACCTAAGAGTTAAAGTTGTTGTCCATAGCAACAGTGATTATGTATCCATTATCAAGTTAGTAAAGATCTCAAATATTACATTTCTCTGGTTAAGACAGACTCATTTGAACCTAAAATAAGACATGAAATTTATCCATCTCCAACATACATCAGAAATTGACATATCAGCTTTCTTAGTTGAACTGCTGAAATGGTGAACAAACTTCAAGTTCCCTTCTCCAAATATATAGAGTCAGATTTTCTCGTCTAAAACTAGGGAACATTATATCCTTCCAGAATTCTACTGTAGAAAGAGTTTCTAGTCCAATAAATTACTGACAAACATTTTATGAAAGATCCATGCAAAAAACTTTGTACAGGTTATGCTTTATCAGTGACAGAGAGGATATGTAAAGAAATATTTTGTGCAGTATACTTCATATGATTTGATACGCAACTTCAATAATCAAATAATACTAGTATTATACTGACACCATGTTTACTTTATCTTTTTTTCCTTTGCTTAAATACTCAAGTATTCCTGATTGTCTATCATAAGCTCAATAACATTTATTATTAATATAGTGACAAAGATTTGGTAACATAATCTACAGATAATGAATCTAGAGAAATTAGAGAAAATTGACAATCACATGACATCACATGACATGCAAATTCATTAAACAGGTCTACTATATAGTCATATATACTAACCTCTTCTGCTAATCTCTCTCCCATTACATCCACACCATCTAGTGTATGCATAGACACATTTCTTTCGCTACCTGGATGAAAGAAGATGGAAACAGTAAAAGCAAGCACAATATACAAAATTTAAAGTCCATTCTAGTTTCCAGAAGAAATTAATATCCCAGAAGAATGAAGTCAACTAATTCCACAGACATACAAAATGGTCCAAGAGACATAATGAGTTTGTGATTAGACAACACAACAGTTAAAAGACCTTACAGTGAACATAAATAAAATAATCTCATACACCATTAATCTCTTGTTTTGACCAGAACAATACAATCACCAAAGCTTTTCAAATAGCCTTACAGTGAACAAACACTTTATCTGGCAACTCCTTGACAAATTTCTCCGCAGCATATTTCCAATCCGTCTCACTGCAAGAATAAACAATTAACACACCAACCACAAAATCATTAATTTCATCACACACACAAATGGAATCCACAAAGTAACAGTACTCAATTCAAAAAATTACTCCACAAAGCCTCAACACCAAATCAAATTGAACTACAGCACCAACATTTCAACAAAATCCAAGTAAAGCAATATACCGTCCGAGAATTCCGTTCACCATTACAACGAGATGATCTGCGGAGGAAGCGAGCGAGGGTTCCGAACTCCAAACGTCGCGGCTTCCATCAACCGCCGACTCCGACGCGCAAAGGTTCTTCTCCTCCATTAGTGCAAATGAACCCTAGCTCTTCGCGAGAAGCGAAAATCGGAGTCCGAATCCGAAACCGAAACCGATCGCTGCGCACAAAGCAGTAGTAAAAAATTCAAAAACTTCTGGAATTTTCCAGAGAAAGCGCGAGAAAAGAAGAGAAACCTGATGACGGTGGTTGAAAAGAGAACCCCTCACGATTGTTTTGATTTTTGATTTGGTGTTATTTATACGGAGAAAAAAGTTGGTTAGTTTTTTTATTATTTTTGGGTGCGGGAGGGGAGTGATGGGTGACTGTTGTTATCTGAGAAGGAAGGAAACTAACACGGAAAACGACGGGACACGTGGCGGCACCGCAAGAATTGGGACTGTGTTGGGAAAGGGGGGAAATGTGAACGCTACTCTGAAATTGTGAAGTGAAGAACTTGATTGATGTCATGTTATGAATGACTGTGCATTTTGGTTTTGGATAACGGTAAGCGGAGGATTTGGGTTTTTTATATTTATTTATTTCCGTGGATCGAGGGAAATAACGGTGCTTGCTAGTTTTGGTTGGGTTGCTTGAGAAAAACAACTTTGATTGGAAGAGAGAAAAGAGAACGGGAAAATAAATATATAAATGAGAGATGGCAGTTAGATTTGATATTTTTGAACACTTTTTTTTTTACTTGTGTTTTTGTTTTTCTCTTGAATTACCTTTTTTGTTTTGTTTTTGTAGTCCTTTATTTTTCTTAAAATTTATTTATTTTATTTAATTCATATTGTTAAACAAATATATTAACTAAAGATATAACAAAAATGTGTTACGAGTCCATCAATTTGTCATGTTGTCAAAGAGTCACACAAGACAATCAAATATACTTTTTGTTGATAAATTGTGTTTTAAAATCCTTTGCAACTAAGCTAACGTCATCAACTTATTTAAATATATGAAAAATTAAAAGTATGGTTAAAAAAAAACATGTGACTATTTAGTCATATTTCTTAATGAAATGAAAAGTTAATTAATTGTCAACTAATTACCATCACCATACAACCACCAGAGGCGGACCTACTTATAAGAGAAGGGGGGCAAGTGCCCCCGCTTAAATTTTGACATAAAATTACTACAATACCCTTATTTTTAATTGATTTCACAAAATACCCTTAGACCATGCGCACCTCAGTTCTGCTCCACGCCTCTACTGGACATCTGCACCTCAGTTCTGCTCTTCTGCTTTGCCCTCGAGACCACGAGACCACACGCGTTTCTGCTATTTTGCACCTTAGTTCTCCTCCTCCGCCATTGACCGTCAGCCACCGCCCACCTCCAGACCAGAGCCTCCTCCGTGCCGCGCGTCACCCACTCACTTGAACCTCGCTCGCGAGTCGCGATCTCCACTCGGCTTGGCTTTTCGGTTCCTTTTCTGGCGTGGCATCGTTCTTCACCGTTGGGGCTACAGCGGCGTCGCTTCTGGGTTTTATTGAGGTGAGAAGGGTTGGATTCTCAGTTTTTAGTTGCTGGGTTAAAGTTAGCATTTTTAATTTTCTGGGATGTGGTTTCTAGGTGCACTTAGTGTTGTTCTAAAATCAAAAGTAGGCTTTTACCTCGTTAATTCGTGTTTTTATTAAAGTTAACTTAAGATTATTGAGGTGAAACTTCAATTCTGATTGGGGACGAATGCTGAAAGTATTTAAGGAATTGTATCTAAGTTTTATTGTTCATTACTTTATGCTATTGTTGGGTTGGGAATCAATGGTGTTAGTTGATGGGGTTGTAATTTTGCTTGTTTGGCCTTGTGGTTTGTGTTGGAGGAAGTGGCATTAATGGTTGAAAGCATAGGATTGGTTTCATTGGAAAAATTCTCTTCAATGGGTATCATTTTAGTGCACTTGTGGATTGCATGTTTTGGCATTCTGTAAAATTGCCTCATTGCTTGTATTTGACTAATGATGAAGTTTAAAACTTCCTTTAGTTGGTTAAGGCAACTTTGTTTGTGGGTAGTCAATTTGAGTCACATCTTTTGTTGCAACTCTTTTTTTTGTTGGTTGAAGATTTTTACATTTTGTTTCTGGAATCTGATTGTTTTATCAGTATTTTGAAACCTTGGGTCTTGAATGCAGGCTAAGATGAGAAGGCAGATGAAAAGCAAGTATGTAGTGTGTAACATATCTTCTATCTTTTTGACATGTTAATTTGCATGTTCATGTGTATTTGATCTGATATACTTGAAATTGTCCTATGTTGAATTGAGGGGGAGCCATTTGAAGCATAAAGGATGAATTGATTCAAGAAGGAAGGTTTTGAACTTTCAACATGCCATAAAGCCTTGAAGATTAATTTGTGATTGAATGTAAAAGGAAGAAAGCTTTTCTGGTGATCCAAATGCATTGCATTCATATCATTTATTGAATCCATGTTGTTATGAGGAAGAGTTCACAAGGCCTTGACAAAAGTGCATAAGTTTTTAAAACAAATCATAAGGTTTTGGAAAAATAAGTTTCTTACTGTTATAATCGATTATTTCAATAAAACAATCGATTATTTTGATCTTAGTATTTTCTGGAAAACCTTTCATGAACAATGTAATTGATTACTTGTCGGGTTAATCGATTATTTTCACTTGATTCACTTTTTAGAATGCCTTGATGAACATTATAATCGATTACCACTGAACTGTAATCGATTACATCAGCTAATATCGGAAAACATCTTTTTGTCTTAATCGATTACCAAAGATAGTAATCGATTACATCATTATGCTATGCTTACATGATTTTCTGTTTTAATCGATTACCAATGTTTGTAATCGATTACATAGTTAAAACTGGTTTTATATACTTTCCTGGTATAATCGATTACCAAAGGAAGTAATCGATTACACAATGCTTTCTTTATTGGACATCTTTCTGGTGTAATCGATTACTCATCGTAATAATCGATTATTTTGATTGAAATCTAAACCCATAATTCTTATGAACACATTAATCGATTACTAGCTTGATTTAATCGATTATATGAGTAAAATAATCGATTTTAGGAGCGTATTTAATCGATTACCAACGGTTATAAATGTTTGTTATAAATAGACCTTTGGCTCAGCTGTTTTTCTAACTTGACCAATTCGTATTACTGAGCATTCAAAGGGTTTTCAAACATTTTTTAGTGATTCTTTGGGTTCATAAAGTTCTTGCTTTCACAATATTTTCATGAGGTGATTAATTGAAGAAAAAGCAAGAAGATTCTTTACAAAGTTTTAAGGAAGTAATGTTTTGATTTTGTTTCAACATACCACCTGATTAGACATTCATATGTGCATCATTCATTGGATCATCAAGTGACTTCTTTCCTTAATCTTTGTTGTTGTAACACAGTTATTCAAATTCTGTAAAGATTGACTATTTTTAAATGGGTTTCTTGCATGATAACTAGAGATAGGGTTTCTCTAGAGGTTGCTGAGTAGTGTTCTCAGTGGGGTTTGGTCTCTAAGAGTCGAATAGTGTTTTAGATCTCTGAACTTTATATAGGGTTGATAAAGAGAAGCTTGTAATATCTTGTAAGAATATTATTTGCAATAGTGGAACTCCATTCTAGTGTTGAGTGGAAGAACTGGATGTAGCTTCATAGTGTTTGAAGTGAACCAATATAAAATTGTGGCTGATCTTTATTCTCTTCTCATCATCTCTTATTGCTTTGGTGTTTGATTCAATTTACTTGCACAGAAAAGATTTCAATTGTCTATTGGTTTTCTTGACTGAGGAATTTGATTGAATAAAAGATTGGTTGATTTGAAAACAATTTTAAAGTGATAAAGATCCTGTGGAAAAACTCTGATTTGAAAATTTTAAATTACCAAGGTTCAACCAATTCACCCCCCCTCTTAGTTGTTTAGAAGTATTCCTATTATTTTCATCCTGTAATGGCATGTCTTTAGTAAAGAAGCCAAATTCCATTTATAATTTTCTTTTAATAACGTGGATTTAATGATAGGCAAAAGCTCAAGCATAAGATTAAATAAGTAATAAATTCCAGCTTAATGATGTTATCAAACATCTAGTTCTGATAGACAGGTTTTGTTAAAACGTTAGTATTCACACTGATAAAATCATGAAAATTGGGTAATTGAATTATCTTAAGAAGTGTTAAAACTTATTAAGTGCCCCCCTTCTTTAATTTCCTGGATCCGCCACTAATAACCACCACCATCGTCCCCACCGTTGTTGTCACCATTCTACCACAACCACCACTACCACCACATTGCCACCACTATCCTCTCCACCATTCCACCACCACTGCCACCACACCTCGTCTTTGTTGCATCCACAACCACACTTTGCCACCACCACCACCACCATTGTGCTACCTCCATTTTGCCGCCTTCATCATCATTGTTGCCGCCATTACCAGTATTTCACTCATACTACAAGTGTCACTGCCACCACCACGCATTCCATTGCTACCATTGTCACCTCCATCGTTGTTGTTGTCGTCGTTGCAACCAAGGTTGTCAGAATCGTGATTCTACGTAAACTCGTGGAGGCCTAGTAAACTTGAATCATAGAATCATAAGAGTCTACTTCAGATAAAAAAAAGTAAATTACCTATATATATAAATAAAAAAGAGTGTATTAATAAAAAAAAAAGGTAAATAGCAATTACTTAAATTAAAACAAAAGTCCAATTTTTAATATAAAAAAATAGTCATAAAGTGTGTAGTAAGCAATAAAGGGGTACAGGAAGCAAATCTGGCCCAATACGAAAAAACCTAATCCTCCCCATATAAAAGCTTCTCTTTCTGCTGCATCTTCATTTTCTCTCTTCTTTTTCAGCTGTTGTGCTGCATCCTCTTTTGCTTCAATCTCTTCTCGCCTTTTTATTTCGTTGTTGCGCTGCATCTCTTCAATCTGTTGGGTTGGGCTTCCTCCTCCAATATTGGGCCAGGCACATTGAGGGTTCTAAAACCCTAAACCTACTCAACCACCATAAATACCTTAGTTGAGGGTGGAGGCAGGTTAGAGAAAGAGAATTCGAGAATTGATAGATTGAAATTAAGAGCCTCAAGTGACATTCTTGAGAGCACATTTAAGTAAGCCTTGTGCTTTGCATTTGAGAGATCTCTAGTGAAAGGCTAGGGACGTTTGACTCTTGTAACCCATTATTCTTATAGTGGAAGTTTGATTCTGGACTAGTGTCCTACGGGTTTTTATTTCTTCATATTGAGAAAGGTTTTTCCACGTTGAACAAATTGATTGTGTTCTTCTCTATCTCTCTCCTCTTACATTTTTTGTTTCACTTCTGCAATTGACTGGAGGGTCTGTCTTGACCCAACAGTGGTATTAGAGCCAGGTTCGAGGGTTCTAAAAGAGACGAGATGGAGATCAGTGGCATAACTCATGACGGAGATATGTTCAAGCTGACCGTAGACAACTTCACTTTTTGGAGACCGATGATGGAAGATCATCTCTACTGCAAAGATCTATATGAGCCTATTGTTCTTGACGAGGGACCTGAAGGCAAAACCGATAAGGAGTGAGAGATTTTGAGTCGTAAGGCCGTAGCTACAATTAGGAAATACATTGACAAAAGCCTCTTTGAGCACTGATAAGTGCCATATATTTGTGAAATTAGGGTTTCATTGAAGGCACTTATCTTTCGTTTTACTAAGAAAATCTATAAAACTTTCCCCAAATCTAGTTAGTTTGTATCTAGTGATTAGGATGAAGGATATGTTCATATTCTCGAAGATTCATCCAATCTTCTTTTGCATTTTGATAGGTTAAAAGGATTTTCGGAGCTTCCAATCACATAAAGCAAGCAAAAATGGATCATAAAGCAAACATAGGTGTAACAAGCAATTCAGGCCCAACATCCATCAAAGCCCAAAGCATTCTTCAGCACTAAGGCATTAACTCGCCCAGGCGACCACACCATGTGTATTTGGCTCGCCCAGGCGAGCTTCAAGTACCAATGAGATAAACATAAGCTCGCCCAGGCGAGCAAACAAAGCACAAATCACTCGCCTGGGCGAGTGAAGCAGGCAACACCTAAAAATCTATATATAGGCCACGAATTTGGGAGAAAAGGCATCATTCTTCCTCCAATCTCTTGCTTTCCACTGATTGTGCTTAAGCTTAGGAAATTCTAGTTTCACTTAGATAGTTTTAGGAGAGTGAGAGAGGTGAAGGTTATAGGGGAAACTTTGCTAGAGTGAAGCGGAGATGATTTCCTTCGTCAACTCTTCCCATGGCCGCCTAAGCTTCTCGAGTTGGAAGTAATCTTCTATCCCTATGTATATATTTTAGTTTTATATATTGCATGAATCTTTTCTATCTCTTATTGGTAATTTCATTCTGTGTTTAATGCTTGATTCTACTTGATCAATAGTCTCATGAATTGAAACCCTAAGCTTGACTGGAAAAGTACTCGTAGGGTTTGAACTGAATGAAATTACTTATCACGTTACATTGCTAGGAATAGGTCTTAACGTTTTAATTGCACAAGCACACGATTTTAATTCTTAATGCTAGGGTATTCATTTTGATATACGAGGGATCGATATCTAGTAAATATTCTTAGAATTCTCAAATGTGAGGGATCGATTTGGGGTAAAATAAGTGCACATCAATAAGAGTAGAAAATGGTTTATGCATGATAAGATTAATTAGATACAAAAAGGATAAGAATGATGAATTCCAATCCTACGCTTTTCCTGAATTAAACTCAATTTATTTCCGTAGTTTTTCGTATTCGTTATATTTTACGTTCTATTATATTATCACATTAAATGAACTGTTGCTTAT
This sequence comes from Glycine tomentella, assembly GCA_007407185.1. Classification (NCBI taxonomy): domain Eukaryota; kingdom Viridiplantae; phylum Streptophyta; class Magnoliopsida; order Fabales; family Fabaceae; genus Glycine; species Glycine tomentella. Next base: position 53,198 of record PYAF01004262.1, on the reverse strand, counting down.
ATTCTTTGTATATAAACTATTAAACTGTTAGAGCTATATTTAAATTAACTAAAGTAAACTCAAGTCTCTGTGGAGACGAACTTCTATAAATTTTGTAACTTGCAACGATAAAACGATACGCTTGTCGAGAGTCCTAACAAGTACGTGTCCGAGTTCACGAACGCGTATGAGTTGTGGAACAAACTGGAATCTATGATTCAAATGAAGACCCCACGAACAACGCACACCTGGTTCGCCGACTTGTGAAGCTGGAATACAAGGATGGCATGAGCATGATTGAACACCTCAACATCTACAAAGGTATTGTAAACCAATTGTCCAAAGCCGACATGAAGATTGATGACAAGATGCAAGCTTTGCTGCTGTTGAGTTCGTTGCCAGAAAGCTGGATACTCTGGTAGTGACATTGAGTAACTCGGCTCTTAAAGGAAAATTGAATATGGATGTTGTGACTGATAACCTTCTAAATGAAGAAGCCAGGAGAAGAGAATGAGGTATAACCAATATGTCTGAGGCCAACGTTGTTGAGAACAGAAGTATATCTGACTCTATCAGAGAAGTATATCTGACTTTCAAGCCTAAAATGACCCTCCAAATGATAGAATTGGCCTGGGCTTATCTCTGACAAACCTATAGATATTTTCCTTATCTTTCTAAGGACTACTCATATGCTCCATTCAGAGTTCTGTAGATCTCTGTAGGTCCTACACAAGGAAGATAGGTCAAGTGAGTATAAAATCCAAAAATAAGCAACAAATAGCAATTAAGCCCACTTCCTTGCCTAAGACACAAACTGAATTAAAATGAGAAAATAAAAGTCCAAGAGAAGTCAAATAAGCTAAGAAGAATAGAAAAATATTTAACTAAAAACGCCCAATCAAAATACCCCACACTTAAACATTTGCCCTCCTGGGCAAAACTAAAAGAAAAACTAAAAGAAAAATTCAAATTAAAGTAAACCAAAAACTAGAAGAAAGATATGAACAAGGCACACAAATTTTTCAATGGATCCTAACAATGCACAAAAGTGAGAAAGATGAAAGATGGAAGAATGATATAAAGGTAACAAACAATCCATGAAAAATTAATCACAAAGTGCAAAGTGAAAAAGTAGTCATGTTAAAATTAAGAATGCACCAAGGTGATAGAAATCTCTCAAAGAACAACACTGAACCTCATCCAAGTTGTATGGGTTTGTATTTACACTTAAACACCACATGTAACTAGCACATCCAAATATTGACAAGACTCTAATTCATTCAACTTGAAATACACATGCTTCAAAAGATCAAAAGGACTTTATTGACTTGTAAAGTATGGCCTAGGTAAAAGGTGGATAAGAAAAGGATATTTAGGCTAAAACTAAGAGAAAAGAGGGGCAATGGGGAGTAAACCAACAAACAAAAAGAGGGGTAGAAACAAAGAATTTACAAGGATGAAAATGAACCACAACAACTTTTATTGCATTTTTTTTTCTTTTCTTTGCTTGTACTTCTTTTTCTTTGTTTATACACTTTTTTTTTTCCTTTGAACTTTTGCTTTTTGAAACTCTTTATTTTCTTTTCTTTTCTCATCATTTGTTTTCTTTCCTTCCAAATCAAAACAAAATAAAAATACCCCACACTTGCTTGAAACTGACTCCCAAAACAATTTCAAAGCCCCTTTTCTCCCTAAAGCTAGGATAACATGGTTTCCATTTTTTTTTAGTTTTCAATGAGCTATACAAGAAAGAAAAGGCTAAAGGCTAAAAAAAAAGGTGACAATGGATATTAACACAAGGATAGGTTTATTTGGCTAGTGGCTAAAAGAAAGAAGGCCTAAATCATCTCAATCAAAGCATGTGCAACAAGGAATGTCAAAAGAGGCAAGTCAAAACATAGAGTAATCTAGCACAAGGATGAAATCGCACATGAAAGAACATATTCACAAAGGCCCAAAAACTCACAAGGCATAATTCTATCACACATGATCCATCTTAAATTCTATTTCTTAAGCCTACTTATCACTTCAACAATTGCAACAATGATTCACATCAAGCATGAAACCTCTCAATTAAACCAAAATTTGTACATTTCTCACAATTTATACAAGTTAAAAATCCTATGAAAACATGAAAAGGTGCCTAAATTCTATTTTTTTTTTCTTAATGTAAAAACAGAAAAAACAACAAATAATCTAACACAATAACAGAAACAGTAACAAAAACAGAAACAATAAACAGAAAAGAGCATATAGACTCAAAAACTAAAACAGACAAACAGAAAATAGAAAATAACCAGAAAATAGAAAATAGAAAACAGACAGAGACAAAATACAGACAACTAAACCAGAAACAGAAAACATATAGAAACTGTAAACAGAAAATAGAAACTAAAACAGAAAACAAATTTTGTAATCCTTCACCCCACACTTGAAATGCACATTGTCCTCAATGTAAGCATACAAAAAAATGCAAACAAAGAGACAACAAATAAAAGAAGGGAACATGGAACTCCCTAATTGTCATTCACGACGCATCGTCATACAAAATTGGTAAGACTAAAGAGATGTCCGCCACAAGCTCCTCCTCCACTTGAGGGCTTTCATGAAATACTTTGAGTTGGTGACCATTGACCTTGAAGACTTTGTCGGTAACTTCATTTTTAATTTCAACTGCACCATGGGGAAAAACATTAGTAATAACAAAAGGTCCATCCCATCTAGATCGAAGTTTACCAGAATTAAGCTTAAGGCGAGAGTTAAACAAAAACACTTTTTGGCCACTATGGAACTCCTTCCTAAGAATCCTAGAGTCATGAAATCTCTTCACTTTCTCCTTGTAAATCTTGGAGTTCTCATAGGCTTCTAAGCAAATCTCTTCAAGTTCTTGCAACTGAAGCTTCATTTCCATACCCGCTTCATCAAATGTCATGTTATAACTCTTCATCGCCCAATATGCACGATGCTCAATCTCCACCGGAAGGTGGCATGACTTACCAAAAACCACCCTATTGGGAGACATCCCCAAAGGTGTTCGGTAAGTGGTCCTGTGAGAACATAAAGCATCCTCAAGTAGCTTGCTTCAATCCTTTCGGATGGGTTGCACCACCTTCTGTGACACTTGCTTGATTTCTCTGTTAAAAACCTCTGCTTGCCCATTAGTTTGGTGATGATAAGCTGTAGCAACTCTATGCACAACCCTATACTTCTGAAGCAAGGATGACAATGGCTGGTTACAGAAGTGGCTCCCCTGATAACTGATAATGGCTCTAGGCACACCAAACTTGCAAAAAATGTTGGATCTCACAAAATCCACAACAACTTTAGAATCATTAGTTCTGGTGGCCTTAGCTTCAACCCATCTAGAAACATAATCAACAACAAGAAAAATATATGAAAAACCATGAGAAACAGGAAAATGGACCCATAAAATCAATACCCCACACATCAAAAATCTCACAAAAAATAATGGGTTGCTGGGGCATCTCATGCTTATGTGTAATGGTTCCTCCTGCTCTCTGACACTGCTCACAAGTGGTGGTAAAATGATGAGCATCTCTAAACAAGGTAGGCCAAAAGAACCCACAGTCTAATACCCTCCTAGCGGTTCGTTGAGGACCAAAATGACCTCCGGTAGGTGTGCCATGACAAAATTGAAGAATAGATTGAATCTCATGATTTGGCACACACCTTCAGATCACTTGGTCACTACCAAACCTCCACAAATAAGGATCATCCCACATATAATATTTAGAATCACTCTTAAGTTTATCTATTTGGGACCTAGATGCATGAAGTGGGACAACAGATGCAACAATAAAATTCACAATGTCACCAAACCAAGGTGTGACATGCAATGAATGCAAATGCATCAAATGCTCATCAGAAAAATTATCACGAATAGGAAAAGACTCTAGAGGTCCCTCAATCCCACTCAAATGATCAGCAACCAATTTTTTTGCACCACTTATGTCCTTAATCTCAATGTCAAACTCCTGAAGAAGAAGCATCCACCTGATCAATCTAGGTTTAGCATCAGGCTTCTTCAACAGGTACTTCAAAGCTACATGGTCAGTAAAGACAGTGATATGGGAGCAAAGCAAATAAGATCTGAATTTATCTAAAGCAAAAATAATAGCCAAAAACTCCTTCTTAGTGGTGATGTAGTTAACTTGGGCTGCATCCAAAGTGCGTGAAGCATAAGCAATGACATGGGAGAGTTTATCAACTCTCTGTGACAACACAGCCCCAAGTGCATAATTTGAGGCATCGCACATGAGCTCAAAGGAAAGCTCCCAATTTGGCGGCTGCATGATGGGAGAGGTCGTAAGCATCTTCCTCAATCCCTCAAATGCCTCTTTGCAAGGCTGGTCAAACATAATGTCTACGTCCTTTTGGAGAAGCTTGGACAAGGGCAATGCAATCTTACTAAAATCCTAAATGAATCTCCTATAAAAACCCGCATGTCCAAGAAAAAAATGCACTTCCCGCACAGAAACGGGGTAAGGTAAAGAAGTGATCACATCAATCTTGGCTCTATCGACCTCAATACTAGAGACTAAATGCCCTAAGACTATACCCTCATGCACCATAAAATGACATTTCTCAAAGTTAAGAACAAGGTTAGTCCTAATACATCGGTCAAGTACTCTAGAGAGACTATCCAAGCATGTATTAAAAAAGGAACCATAAACATTGAAATCATCCATAAACACCTCCATGCAATTCTCTAATAAATCAGAAAAGATACTCACCATGCACCTTTGGAAGGTGCCAGGTGCGTTGCATAGGCCAAAAAGCATCCGGGTGTAGGCAAATGTGCCAAATGGACAGGTGAATGTGGTCTTGTGTTGATCCTCAGGTGCAATATGAATTTGCATGTAACCAAAAAAACCATCAAGAAAGCAATAATGTAATTTACTAGCCAACCTCTCTATAACTTGATCAATGAAGGGGAGAGGGAAATGGTCCTTGCGAGTGGCTTGGTTGAGTCTCTTGTAGTCAATGCATACTCGCCAACTGTTGGTCACTCTAGTCAGAATCAACTCATTATCTTGGTTCTTCACAATCGTGATACCCGACTTCTTAGGGACAACTTGGACAGGTGAAATCCAAGTGCTATCTGAGATGGGATAGATGATCCCTGCAGCTAGTAACTTCATCACTTCCTTCTTCACCACATCAAGAATAGTGGGATTCAGCCTCCTCTGTGGCTGCCTCATTGGTCTAGAATCATCGTCCAATAGTATTCGATGCATGCAAATGGAAGGATTGATTCAAGGGAGGTCAGCAAGTGTCAATCCAATGGCCTTTTTGTGGCCTCTCAAAACATGCAGCAACTTCTCTTCATGCTCAAGTGACAGGTTGCTAGATATGATGACTGGAAGCTTCTGAGCATCATCTAAATATGCATATTTGAGGTGCTCAGGTAGTGACTTCAGATCCAAGGAAGGTGGCTGAATGGTGGAAGGCAAGGAAAGGTTGGTGGCTGAAGGAAGGGAGGAGATAGGAAAATCAGCATTTGTACCTGCAACACAATTAGAATCAAGTGCGGAGGAAATCTCCGCACAAATACTACAGACAAATGCAGAATCATCACAAGTACAACCAAGATCAAAATCATCAGAAAGTAAATCAGAAATATCTATACTATCTACTGCAACATCAATGATATCAACAAGAAAAATAGAATGCTCTTCTACAGGATGTCTCATGGCATCAAAAAGGTTAAATTGGACAATGTCATCACCAAACTCCATGGAAAGAGTTTTGGCATACACGTCAATTTTGGTCCTTGTTGTCATCAAGAATGGTCTCCTTAGGATCAATGTGGAACCATAGCTGGAAGACTCATTCTCCATATCCAAAATGTAAAAATCTGCTGGAAATATCAAATTATTGACTCGCACCAGCACATCTTCAATAAGTCCAAGTGGAAGTGCATCACTTTTGTTGGCTAAGTGAATGACCACACCAGTGGGTTTCAAGTCACCAAGATGTAATGATCTGTAAACCGAGGTGGGCATGACATTACTGGAAGCTCCGAGGTCACACATGGCATCTGCAAAGATACAATCTCCAATGGTGCAAGGGACAGTGAAAGTGCCAGGATCCTTACACTTCAATGGCAAGGTGGATAGTGGAATGACATCAACAGTTTTTCCCTGTATAAGTGCAGAAACATTTCTGCCCATCTTCACTTACTTATTTTCCTTTAGCTTCCTCTTGTAGGTGAACAAATCCTTCAAGAACTTTGCATATTTTGGAATCTGCTTGATAGCATCCAAGAGGGGAATGTTGACTTCCACCCTCCTGAAAGTCTCAAGCAGATCAGAATCAAACTCCATTTTCTTTGTAGAAATGGATCTAGAAGGAAAAGGTAAGGGAATCTGTTTTGGTGTAGAATCTGTTTTGGCACCATCATCAATTTTTTTACCAGCACTAGTATCAATTTTAGCACCAACATCTGGAAGCTCTGTGCCACTCCTCAAGGTAATAGCACTCACATTCTTCGGATTAATAACTGGTTGTGCTGGAAGGTTACTAGAACCTTGTTGCTGCATCTGGTTTATAGTTGTAGCTAACTGTCCAATCTGAGTCTGCAGGTCTTTGATGGTGGCATTGACATTTTGTTGAAACTAGATGTTGCTGGTTGTCATTTGCTTCATCAAATCCTTTAAGGATGGTCCAGAACTATTCTGCACAGGTTATGCAGGTGTAGGTGCAGCTTGCTGGAATTGTGGTTGTTGTCTAAATGAAGGAGGTTGATATTTACTAGGGAAAGGTTGCTATGGCTGCTGCTGCTGAGGTCTGAATGGCTACTATTGTGTCTGCTGTTGGTTTTGTGGACTAGGACCATACCTCAAATTCGGGTGATCTCTCCAACCAGGATTATAAGTGTTGGAGTAAGGATTATACTACTGTTGAGGTCTGAATGACTGGCCAGGTTGCATGGCAGAAACTTCAGCAGGTTGTTCACTCTCTTGAAGAGTGGGGTATGCATCTGTGGGATGATCAGGCGCACAACAGATATCACAGAGTATTGGTTGATTGGTTGCCATCACATTCTGTTGTTGACCAATAGCAAGCTGCCTCACAAGGGGTGTCAACTCTATCAATTTGTTGTCCAACCTTTGGTTATCAGCAACTGTAGAAACAAAAACTTCATTTGCAACCTTGGATGTTGCAACAGCTCTAGTGTTAAATGATTGATAATTAGCAACCATGTTCGAAATCAACTGCTTTGCAGCATGATGAGTCTTGTCCATCAAAGCACCTCCACTGGCTGCATCTATCATACTTTTGTCTATCAACATCAAGCCTTTATAAAAATACTGGATCAGTAATTGCTCACTGATTTGATGGTGAGGACAGGTAGCACACAGCTCGTTGAATCTCTCTCAGTACTCATACAAAGTCTCTCTAGGAAGCTGCCTTATGCCACAAATTTCCTTCCGGATGGATGCTGTTCTGGAGGCAGGGAAGAATTTCTCCAAGAATCTTATCTTCATGTCTGTCCAAGTGTTGATAGGATCTGGTTGAAGGTACAACCAGTCCTTAGAAACACCTTCCAGAGAGAAAGGAAATGCTTTCATCTTGACATAATCCTCATGAATGTCATGAGGTCGCATGGTGGAACACACCACATGAAAATCCTTAAGGTGCTTATGTGGATCTTCACCAGCAAGTCCATGAAACTTTGGAAGCAAATGGATCAGTCCAGATTTTAGCTCATAATAGACCTCAGTCTCAGGATATTGTAGACACCAAGGTTGGTAAACAACATGATGGACTCCTGAACTGATTCAAGTCCTGTTTGCCCCGATCTTCCTTGCAATGGAATCAATTCTTCAATTGGAAGGAAAACAGAGTATGAATGCTCTGTTTTGAAGACAGCTTTTTAGGTTTTGTGATTTAAGAAATGGATCAATGGAAAAGGATTAGAAACGGATTTGGATTGACACCATGGAATAGGAATTCCAA
>PYAF01004262.1:19015-38907 GCA_007407185.1 Glycine tomentella | reverse complement strand
TTGGAAGTTGTGATATCGATATTGTGATACTTGTTAATTGTAGTTCATATGTATTTTGGACTGTCTGTATATTATTGGACCTGTAATATGGACTGTATTATGAACAGTGTAATAGACTGTATTATGGACTGTATTCTTCTTATAAATGAACCGTGGTGAGGAAAATCGTTTATGCTATATACTTTTAATAAAATTAGTAGGCAAGGCCAAAAGAATTTTTGGGAAAAATTTACAACTAAGATCATTTTAATATAAAGTGAACACAAGTTTTAATTAAAAATCAATCCAGCTCGAGAAGAGTTAAGAGAGGCGTTACACATTGAACTCTAAATAGTTCATTTTATCAGATTCTGTGGAGAACCACAGATCAAGCCTGTTTGGGGGTTGAGGTGGAGGTGGGTTAGAAGAGGATTCACCCACTTTTCTTTTGGATGACCTTGCCCTTTTTGGAGTTGGGTTTGACATGTTTTAGAAAGTTTGGTTTGGACACAAGAAAAACACAGAGACTTTGAAGTTTTCAGAGGAAAGGAGTAAACAAGGTGCATATTTTCCATATGAAATAATGCACTATTTATAGGCTGATTTTAGGCTCCTAACGTACATAATTTTGAAAATATAGCTGTTGGTGACAGTTAAGGCACATCAATGGCCTTTGATTTGCTTTGGATTTGATTGGGCAGTTACATTTTCAGAGTAAAACTGTCAGAACACGTTCAACAACATGAATAATCGATTATTTCCTTAAGTAATCGATTATTTCAGCACTTTGGAACACAGAATTCACACAAAGTAATCGATTATCCCGTGTGGTAATCGATTATTTCACTACTAACCAGAGGTAGAAGATGACATGTAATCGATTATATACTAATGTAATCGATTATATTATAGCTGTATGAATTTTCTTAAAGATCAGAGCTGTGTGTAATCGATTATCCCAAGTGGTAATCGATTATTCCAGCAAGACATGGATTTTTCTAAGCTCTTGGTAATCGATTACCATATGGCCGTAATCGATTATTTCAGTGTGACACTTAAACTGAAATGGTTTGTTATGTATAATAATCGATTATCCCGATGTGTAATCGATTATTGCAGAAGAGGGTGAAACCTTAAAATACTTGTGTAATCGATTACCTATTAATTGTAATCGATTGTTCCAGGGAGACTAAAATTTTGATATGTGAAGAATAATCGATTACCATTTCAATGTAATTGATTACTGGAACACAACTTGCACACATAATGTGTTTTTTTAATGAAGTTAATCGATTAACCTATGATGTAATCGATTATTACAGTAGATACATCAGTGATAGAGCATTTTTACAACTTGATACGAATTTTCAATCATTCAATGATAAATGTGGCATTGAGGCTTTAATTTGTCATAAGAAACATACATTAAACAAGCTAGTATATGTTACTTTCATCAAGAATGCCTAGTATGTTTCTAAGTGTATAAAATCTATCCTTTGGCAATGGTTTAGTGAATATATCAGCAAGTTGATTATAGGTATCAATGAACTCAACCTTGATGTTACCTTTCTGCACATGATCTCTTATGAAATGATGTCTAATTTCAATGTGCTTGGTCCTTGAGTGCATGACAGGATTCTTTGAAATGTTTATTGCACTTGCGTTCTCACAAAGTAGTGGTATCTCCTTAAGATCAACTCCATAATCTTGCAATTGTTGCTTGAGCCATAGGCTTTGTGCACAGCAACTCCCAGCTGAGATATATTCAGCTTCAGCAGTTGACAAAGCCACACAATCTTGTTTCTTGCAATGCCATGAAATGAGTGAGCTTCCAAGGAGATGACAAGTTCCACTAGTGCTTTTCCTATTAAGTTTACATCCTGCAAAATCAGAATCAGAATATCCAATAATGTTTATTGATGCACCTTTAGGATACTAAAGCCCAACTTTAGGTGTTGCCTTGAGGTATTTGATGATCCTTTTGATTGCTGTAAGGTGAGACTCTTTTGGATTTGCTTGGTATCTTGCACACAAGTAGACACTAAGCATAATGTCTGGTCTACTAGCTGTCAAATATAATAAAGACCCAATCATTCCTCTATATTTGGATCCATCCACCTTCTTTCCTTTTTAATTTGAATCAAGGTATGTTGAAGTTGCCATAGGAGTTGCAGCATCTTTGCTTTTCTCCATCTCAAACTTCTTGATGACTTCAAGGCAATACTTTGATTGATTTAGAAAAGTTCTATTCTTCATTTGTTTAACTTAAAGTCCTAGAAAGAATGTTAACTCTCCCATCATAGACATCTCAAATTCTTTTTGCATAGCTGGAGAAAATTCTTTACAAAGTATTTGATTAGTTGAACCAAAGATAATATCATCAACATATATTTGAACCAATAGGATATTATCCTTATGCCTCTTGATAAACAAGGTTTTATCAACATTGCCCCTTACAAAAGATTGATCAAGTAGGAACTTACTCAATCGTTCATACCATGATCTTGGAGCTTGTTTTAGACCATAGAGGGTCTTTTTCAGTTTAAAAACATAATTAGGATGTTTAAAATCAGAAAAGCCTGGAGGTTGTTCAACATATATGTCCTCCTCTATGTAGCCATTTAAAAAGGCACTTTTGACATCCATTTGATAAAGTTTGAAATTCATTAAGCATGCATATGCAAGTAATAGCCTAATTGCTTCCATTCTTGCAACTGGAGCAAAAGTTTCCTCACAGTCAATGCCTTCCTCTTGGTTGTAACCTTTACCAACCAATCTAGCTTTGTTTCTTACTATGATTTCACTTTCATCAAGTTTGTTTCTAAAAACCCATTTTGTACCAATAGGCTTAATTGATGAAGGTTTGGGCACAAGTTCCCAAACTTCATTTCTCTTGAATTGGTTCAGTTCATCATGCATGGCATGCATCCAATGTTCATCTTGCAAGGCATGGTTAATATCTTTAGGTTCAATTTGAGATACAAAAGCCATGTCACAACATAAGTTTCTAAGAGAAGATCTAGTAGAGACTCCCTTTGTCATTTCATCAATAATATTGTCTAGTGAGAGATCTCTTGTAGTTCTCCATTCTTTTGGCCTTTGGTAGGAAGTTGATGGAGTTGTTTCAGCACTAGGTTCACTTTTCTCATTGATAGATAAATCCTCAAGCTGAACATTTTGCTCCAATTGACCTGCATCTTCATCACAATCTTTTTCCTCTTTTGAGGGGTTAGATTCATCACAAATTACATGGACAGATTCTTCCATGCATATGGTTCTTTTATTGAAGACTCTATAAGCTTTACTTTGCAATGAATATCCAAGAAATATGGCTTCATATGCCTTTGTATCAAACTTTCCTAGTGATTCTTTCCCATTATTTAAAACAAAACACTTGTAGCCAAAAGTTCTTAAATGAGAAACATTAGGTTTTCTTCCCTTGTATAACTCATAAGGTGTTTTCTTCAAGATGGGTCTTATGAGTAGTCTATTTAAAGTGTAACAAACAGTACTTACTACATCAGCCCAAAAATATTTTGGTAAATTAGTCTCATTTAGAAGTGTTCTTGCACCTTCTTCAAGTGATATGTTTTTCCTCTCCACAACACCATTTTGTTGAGGTGATCTTGGAGCTGAAAAGTTGTGGTTAATTCCATTTTCCTCACAGAATTTTTCAAAATGTTCATTTTGGAATTCTCCACCATGATCACTTCTAATTAAGATAATTTTACACCCTTTTTCATTTTGAACAAGTTTGGCTAATTTTCTAAAAGAATGGAAAACATCACTCTTGGATTTCAAAAACAAAGTCCAAGTGAATCTAGAGTAGTCATCAACAATAACAAGTCCATAGTAATTACCACCTAAACTCATAGTTCTTGAAGGACCAAACAAATCAATGTGCATTAGTTCAAGCGGTCTTGAGGTGGAAACAATGTTTTTACTTTGAAAAGAGATTTTGGTTTGTTTCCCCTTTTGACATGCATCACATAATTTGTCCTTCTCAAATTTGAGTTTTGGTAGACCAATAACTAAGTCCTTCTTAATGAGTTTATTCATATGATGCATATTAATATGGCTAGCTCTCCTATGCCACAACCATGTTTCATCTAACTTACTCATTAAGCATGTAGTCTTGTGGAATAATGCATGGTCTATGGAAAGTAAGTAAATGTTACCTTTCCTTTTGCCAATGTGGATTACTTCTCTACTCTTACCATCACAAATTATGCAGCAATCTTGATTGAAGGAAATTTTGTAGCCTTTATCACATAATTGACTTATACTTAGTAGATTATGCTTCAAGCCTTCAACATAGAGTACATTGCTGATTTTTGTATCCAAGCTGTCACCAATGCTTCCTTCACCTATAATCTTCCCTTTGTTGTTGTCTCCATAAGTAACATAGCCCCCATCCTTAAGTGTAAAATTTTTAAGCAAGGACTTGTCACCGGTCATATGTCTTGAGCAGCCACTATCAAGATACCATAAGGAGGAGCTTGCTCTAAGACAAACCTACAAAAGAAACAAATCACTTCATAGAAGAAGGTACCCATTTGAGTTTGGGTCCAAAGGGGTTAGTTGCTTGCTTTTTCTTTTCTACCCAAATACACTCACCATTTGGGACATAAAATCTTCTTGCCAAACATTGATAAGATGTATGTTCGTTCTCCATACAATAGTGACAAACAACAGTTTTATATGTATTTCTAAAGAACCTCTTTTGATTAAATCTTGGTTTATTCTTCTTCTTCTGTTTTGGAGGTACAAATGTTGTCTTTTGAACATTTTTAAAGCTCTTTTTGTACCTCAATCTAGAAGTGTCACCAAACTATTTTTGAGCACTCAACATATCATTCAAATCACTTTTTCCTTTGTTGAGTTTTTCCAAGATATCAATCAACTCATTGTTCTTTGAAACAAGCTGCATATATTTTTCTTCTTGATTAAGTCTATACTCTTCAAGAACTTTTTGCAGTATTTCATATTTGCCAATAGTTGCAGAGGAAGAGGCACAAACACAACCACTTGATTTATAACTTGAAGTAAGTTTCTCATTTTCTTCCTTCAAGTTACAAACTTCAGTTTGTAATTCCCTAATTTTTGCAAGATTATTTTCAAGATTCTTCTTAAGCTTATTGTTGGATTTAGCAAGCTTTTTAGCCTCTTTACACATCTCTTGAAAAGCAAAAATGGCTTGATCAAGTTCAGAGGTTACCTCATCTTCTTCATCTAGAAGATCATCATTCTCTTCATTGACAATTGAAGTAAGGCACATGTTGGCTTCTTCTAATTCAGTGGAGGATTCTGAAGTTGTAGAATCATTGTCCTCCCAAGCAATGTAAGCTCTTCTTGGCTTTGCTTCTCTCTTGCCTTTGCTGTCACTTTGTTGTTTCTTCAAATAGATTGAACATTCTGATTTTATTTGGCCAGGTTTGCCACATTCAAAGCATGTGAAATTGTTGTCAGTCTTCTTGATGTTGCTGGTGTTGTTGTTGGTATTGCTCTTGTGAGGCACTTCAAGATTTAGATGTTCAATTCTTCAACATCAAAGGTCTTCCCAAGTCCTAAGAGGTGATTCACTATGTGTGTGAATCTTGTTTGGAGCTGAGAGATACTTTCGTTTTGGTTCATCTTGAATATCTCATATTCATGTATCAAGGAGTGCTTTCTTGATCTCCTCACTTCTTTAGTCCCTTCATGGGTGATCTCTAGCATCTCCCACATCTCTTTGGCACTTGTACATCTAACAGTTCTGAAGAATTCATTAGAAGAAAGAGCAGAAGTTATCATGTTCTTAGCTTTAAAATCATACTGAACAATCCTCTTTTCATCATCATTCATCTCATTCCACTTCTTGGGAATCATGTTATTATCAACCACTTTGATGGGCACCCTAAGACCCTTTTCTATTCCATTCCATGCTCCTGGATCATTGGATTGAATAAAGATCTTCATCCTATTTTTCCAAAAACTGAAATTCTCCCCCTCAAACAAAGAAGGTCTGTTTAAGGATGCATCTTCCTTGAAGGTTATTTGTGAACTATTCATTTTGAAGGAATGTAATCTTGAGTACCTTACAAGACCTAGCTCTTGATGCCAATTGAAAAATATGGGAACACTTCACACTTAACCAAGAGGGGGGGGTGAATTGGTTAGGTTTGGTAATTCAAAATTTTCTTGAACAAAATCAGAGTTTTTCCCTTTTGGATCTTTATCACTTTTGAAACCAAGAACCTTTATTCAATCTAATGCTCAACCCAAGATATACAATAGCTCAAGAACTTTGTTGATAACTAAAACTCACAATCAAGAATAACAAAATATAATCAATATAAAGAATATAAACAACACATAAAGATTTATACTGGTTAACTTCAAACACTATGAAGCTACATCCAGTTTTCTTCCACTCAACACTAGAATGGAGTTCCACTATTACAAATTTTTCAGTTCTTACAAGTTATTACAAAGTCTCTCTTTATCAACCCTAGATAAAGTTTAGAAATCTAAAACATTATTGGATTCTTAGAGAAAACCCACTGAGAACACTACTCAGCAAATCCCCTAGAGAAACTCTATCTCTAGATTACAAGCAAGAGACCCATTTACAATAAACAAACAAACAAAAAATTCAAAACAGAATTACAACTTCAAAGATTAAGGAAAGAAGTCACCTGATGATCCAATGAATAATATGCATATGAATGATTTCACCAGGTTGAAGAATGAATACAAACTCAGAACATCACTTTCCTCAAGCTTTTGAAAAAGAATTTCTTGCTTCACTAATCACTTAACAACCCATAAGAATTTTTTGAATGCAAGAACTCAATGAACCCAGAAAAACACTAAAATAATGTTTAGAAAGCCTTAGAATGCTCAGAATACAAATTGATCAAGTTACAAAACAAGCTGAGTGAGGGTTCTATTTATAACAAGCTTTTCTAACCGTCAGTAATCGATTAAACGCGCTCAATAATCGATTATTTCACTTATGTAATCGATTAAACCAAGCAAGTAATCGATTAAAGGGTTCTATAAAAAATTGGGTTCAAGTAACGAACAAAATAATCGATTATTTTGATTCGTAATCGATTAAAACAGGAAGCTTCATAACCATGAATTAAACTATGTAATCGATTACAGATTCTGGTAATCGATTAATGCAGGAAGCTTCATAATTATGAAATGAGCAGAGTAATCGATTACAAATTCTGGTAATCGATTAAAAGAAGCAAGATGTGTTAAGCATAGGCATATGATGTAATTGATTATAATATTTGGTAATTGATTAAGACAGAGAGATGGTATTTCCTGTTAAGCATATGTAATCGATTACAGCTCAACAATAATCGATAAAATGATCAACAAAGCAATTTATATGTAAGCTAAGGTAGACTAATCGATTAAACCGACATGTAATCAATTACATTGTTCTTGAAAATTTTTCCAGAAAGCACTAAGAACAATATAATCGATTATTACGAATAAGTAATCGATTAAATCAGTAGAAAATATATTTTTCCCAAAACCTTATGTTTTACCTATTAGACTTAAGCATTTTATCAAGGCCTTGTGAATTCAAATCATTTAAACCAATTTAATGAATGAATGATGTAAATGCAATATTCTTGGATCACCAGAAATGCTTCTTCCTTTTACATTTAATCACACATAATTCTTCAATACTTCAACGCATGTTGAAAGCTAAAACCAGCTTTGATTCTTTGTCCATTCTTCATGTAATTCCATTGAATCCAACAATGTTTGCTCCATATTTGAGAGATCACTTGGTGGAGCTCAATACTTTGTTTCTTTCATTGATGACCATTCCCACAAAATGTGGGTTTATTTGTTGAAGACAAAAGACCAGGTACTCCAATCTTTCAAAGAATTCCATGTTATGGTGGAAAGGGAAATTGACAAGAAGTTGAAAGTAGTTCGTTCTGACAATGGTGGTGAGTATTGTGGTCCCTTTGATGCTTACTGTAGAGAAGCCACGATTCGACTTGAGAAGACGCCCCCCAAGACTCCACAACTGAATGGACTTGCTGAAAGGATGAACCAGACTATTGAAGAGAAAGTCCATAGTATGTTGTCCAATGCCGGGTTGCCAAAATCATTCTGGAGAGAAGCTGTCAGAACTATTGTTGATTTGATCAACCTCTCACCATCATGACCACTAGAAGGAGAAATTCCTGAAAAAGTTTTGACAAGTCGGAAAGCGACCTATGATCACCTAAAGGTGTTTGGATGCCGAGCTTTCGTTCATATCCCTAAAAATGAAAGAGCGAAGCTTGATGCAAAGATGAAGGAATGCATTTACCTTGATTCACCCAAAATCGAGTTCGGGTTCCGACGTGAGGAACCTATCTCTTCTATTCAAGCTAAAGCAGGGGGAGAAACCAATGAAGAAAATAATGAAGAACAAAATGACCAGCAACAAGCTGATGAGGACCGAAATACTAAGGTCCGAGTTGATGATGAGATCCGGGATGAGAATTATGAATCGGGTTCCCAAGCTGCTGAAGAAGAATAGCTGAGATAACCACTAGAGAAAGAAGACCTTCTACAAGATACCCATTTGATGAATACACCGTCATTACTGAAGACGATGAACCTCAGAGTTATGATGAGGCCATAACGAGCTCAAAAAAAGAAGAATGGGAGAAGGCAATGCAGGACGAGATGAAGTCCTTGCACGAAAATCAGACTTATGAGTTGACCAAGATGCCTAAAGGAAGATGAGCTGCAAAAAACAAGTGGGTGTATAAAATTAAAAATGAAGAGAACGGGCAAAAGCCAAGATACAAAGCCCGGATTGTAGTAAAAGGCTGCAATAAGAAGAAAGGAGTTGACTTTGAGGAGATTTTCTCTCATGTTGTAAAGATGACCTTGGTTCGAACTGTGTTAGCCATGACGGCTTCAATGGACCTCGAGGTAGAGCAAATGGACGTGAAAACCACATTTCTTCATGGTGACTTAGAGGAAGAAATATATATGGAGCAACCTGAAGAGTTCCAAGCTCCGGGATGCAAAGGCATGGTATGCTGGTTGAAGAAGAGTCTTTATGGCTTGAAACAAGCACCTCGGCAGTGGTACAAGAATTTTGAATCCTTTATAAATGAGCACAAGTTTGTGAAGAGTAGAAGCTGATCATTATGTATTTGTGAAGAGGTATGAGATTGGTGATTTTATGATTTTGTTATTATATGTTGATGACATGTTGATTGTAGGGAAAAACAAAGAAAGGATAACCGCTCTTAAAAAGGCGTTGAATTCGTCCTTCACTATGAAGGACCTCAGCCCTACAAAACAGATTCTCAGAATTAAGATCATCCTAGATAGAAAGAAGAAGCTACTATGGCTGAGTCAAGAGAAGTATGTTGATAAAATTTTGAAGAGATTCAGCATGGACAAAGCCAAAACAGTTAGCACCCCCTAGTCAGACACATGAAGCTGAATAAGAAGCAGTGTCTGAGGTCTGATGAAGATAAAGACGAGATACTGAAGATCCCATACCAATCTGCCATCGGAAGCTTGATGTATGCAATGGTTTGCACTAGACTCAACTTGACGTATGCAGTTGGAATGGTGAGCCGGTATCTATTGAACCCAGTATAGAGCACTGGGAAGCAGTGAAGTGGATCTACAGGTACTTGAGAGGAACAACCGATTTATGCCTTCAATTTGGAGAAGGTGAAGCCGAGTTGCAAGGGTACTCGGGTGTTGATTTAGGGGGAGATTCCACTCAAGGAAGTCGACAACTGGATATTTGATGACATTTGTAGGAGGAACTATCTCCTGGCAATCAAGATTGCAGAAGTGTGTGACACTTTCGACAACTGAGGCCGAGTACATAGTTGCAACTGAAGCTTGCAAAGAAAAGTTGTGGATGAAGAAGTTTCTCTCTGAACTCGGCCATGATCAAGACAAGTACGAGCTGAAGTGTGACTGTTGGATATAGGGGGAGCAACAAGAAGAATGAAGCTTTTGACTTGGAAGAATGTTTTGAGCTTTTCATATGCCTTGAAGATTGAAATCCAAAATGAAGTGTATGAGAACCCAATCTGTTAATCCTTGCATTTGCTTGCATATAATTATTTACATAAGTGTTTTCATCACAGAATCAAAGCTATTTTGAAAAAGAAGTAAATTAGAAATATTTTTGGAAAAATGCAATTCTTCTGTTTTAATTGATTACACAACAGTATAATCGATTATTTGCTTAAGTTTTAAATCTGGAAAAGCATTGAAGAACATTTTAATCGATTGCCAAACATTTGTAATCGATTACATAGTGTACAACAAAAGTAATGCATTGCTGCTTTAATCGATTACCATAGACAGTAATCAATTACACAAGCTATTTTGAAAATCATGTTTCACTGAGTTAATCGATTACCATACATTGTAATCGATTACATAAGCTTGTTTCTTAAGGAACCTTCACTGCCTTAATCGATTACCAAACATTGTAATCGATTACACAAGAGGCTTCTGATATAAAACTTCACTGCTTTAATCGATTACAACTCGGTTTAATCGATTATTTTGTTCGTTGTTAAACCCAGAATTCAGCATTGAACACTTTAATTGATTAAGTGATAATTTAATCGATTACATTAGTCGTTTTAATCGATTATTTGGCACATGTAATCGATTACAGTCTGTTACAAAAAGCTGTTATAAATATGAGTGAGGCTTGTCTTGAAACATAACTTGAATACTTTGAAATTTCTGAATACACACAAGCCTTCTCAAAATTCTAAAGTGATTTTCTGGGTTAACTAAAGTCTTGTCCCACTCTTTAATCTTCATGGGTTTTGAATGATTTCTTGGGTAAGAATTCTCAAAGATGTTTTGGGGAGCATGTTCTGAAATCCTTTTTTTCTCATTCAATTCTGATTGGTAAACCATATGCATTCATATTCATTAGATCATTAGGTTGTTTCTCTCCATAATCTTTGATTCTAATTTCATTTTTGCAATTTCTGTTATCTAGGGAAGAACAGAGTTGTGTTGTCTTGTTCTTGATCATTAGGAGTCTAATAGGGTTTTAGATTTCTATTCTTTATCTAGGATTGATAAAGAGGGATTGTTGTAAAGCTTGTAAGAACTGAATTTTATAATAGTGGAACTCTAATCTAATGTTGATTAGAAGAAACTAGATGTAGCTTCTCTTGAAAAGTGAACCAGTATAAATTGCTTGTGTTGATTTTCTTTATCTCTATCTCTACAAGTCATCTTGTTCATTTGATCTTGGTGTTATTATCATTACTCAACAAGTTCTGTTTTTGAGCTATTGATTTCTTATATTGAGTAATTTGATTGATTAAAAGCATTCTTGGTTTAAAAGTGATTAAGATCCTTTGACTCTGATCTTATAAATAATTTTAAAAGACCAAGTTTAAACCAATTCACCGCCCTCTTGGTTATTGTGGGTATTCTTATTGTTTTCAATTGGTATCCAGGGCAGGTTCTTGAGTGTTATTCAAGATCACTATCTTTCTTTAAAAAGAAAATGAATACCACACAAATTACCTTCAAGGAAAGTGCCTCCCTTAATCGTCTTCTGATGTTTGAAAGATAGCACTTCAGTTTTTGGAAAAATAGAATGAAAATCTTTATTCAATCAAATGACTCAGGTGCTTGGAATGCAAGAGAAAAAGGTCATGTGATTCCTATAAAAATTGTTGGTAATAATATGATTCCCAAAGAATGGGATGAAATGACAGATTTTGAAAAGAGAGTTTTCAATATGATTACTTCTGCACTTTCCTCTGATGAATTCTTTAGAATTTTTAGGTACAAAAGTGCAAAGGAAATGTGGAAGATGTTGGAGATAACTCATGAAGGTACATATGAAGTAAGAAGATCAAGAAAGCATGCCTTAATACATGAGTATGACATGTTCAAGATGAATCTCACAGAAAGCATATCTGAGCTTCAAACAAGATTCACTCACATATTAAATCATCTTCTTGGTCTTAGAAAGATTTTTTATGCTGAAGAGTTGAATATCAAAATCTTGAAGTGTCTCACAAGACCATGGCAACCAAAGGTGACAGCAATCAAAGAATCGAAAGATCTATCCAAAATGTCCATGTCTGCACTATTTGGTAAGCTTCTTGAGTATGAACTTGAAATGTCACAACTAACCAATGCAGAAGATGCAAAAAAGAAACATAAAAGCATAGCCTTGAAAGCTGCATCCTCAAAGGTGGAAAAGGTGGAAGACTCAAGTGAAGAAGATGAAGAGGACAACATGAATTTAATTATCAAAAAGTTCAGCTAGTTCTTGAGAAGAAACAAGAACAGAAAGTTCACAAAGAACAACAACAACAACAATAAAAAGAGTGACAACAACTTTACTTGCTTTGAATGTGGTAAGCCTGACCACATTAAATCTGAATGTTCTATCTTTTTGAAAAAGCAACAAAGTGAAAACAAGACAAAGAGATAAGGAAAGCCTAAAAGAGCCTATATAGCTTGGGAAGATAATGAGTCAACAACTTCTAAATCATCAACTAAAGATGAAGAAGCAAATGTGTGTCTCACTTCCACAATTAATGAAGATGATGATTTCTCAAGTTCTGGAACTAAGGTAAGTTCTGAATTTGATTAAGTCATTGATGCTTTTCATGAAATGCATGAAGAGGCCAAAAAGCTCACAATATCCAATAATAAGATAAAAGGAAATCTTAAATGACATGTTACAAAAATTACAGAATTGCAAACTAAAATCTGTGACTTGAAAGAAGAAAATGAAAATCTTGTTTCAAGTTACAAAATGAATGGATGTGTATGTGCTTCTTCTTCATCTAATGTTGACAAATACAATATGTTGCAAAATGATTTTGATGATTACAAAAGAAGTCAAGGAGAAAAATACATGTTACTCTTATCTAAGAATAGTGATTTGATTGATCTTTTAAGAAAGATTTACAAAGGTAGATGCAACTTAGCTGAAATGACAAGTGTGCAAAAACATGCTGGAGATACTTCTAGTTTGGGTTACAAACAAGGCTCAAAGTCTTTTGGCAAAACTATATTTGTACCACCAAAATAGAAAAATCAAAAGAATGTCTATGATTTAAAGATCAATCAAAATACTTACTCAAGGAATTCATTAATATCTGTAACATGCAACTATTGTGTGATGAAAGGACATACATCTTATAAATGCTATGCTAGGAGATTTTATGTGCCCAATGGAGAATGTATTTGGGTGCAAAAGAAGAAGAAAGTGGCTAACCCCTCTGGACCCAAACTCAATTGGGTACCTTCCTTTGAAAATTGATTTGAATTTTGGAGGTATGTCTAAGAGCAAGATCATCATTATGGTATCTTGATAGTGGATTCTCTAGATATAGGACAGGTGACATATCAATGCTTACAAATTTGACTCTTAAAGATGGTGGATTTGTCACCTATGGAGACAACAACAAAGGGAAGATAATAGGAGAAGGAAATATAGGAGACAACTTTAAAACCAAAATCAGAAATGTTCTTTATGTGGAAGGTTTAAAGCATAATCTACTAAGTATAAACCAACTTTGTGATAAAGGGTTCAAAGTGTCATTCAATGACAATTGTTGCATGATATGTGATGGACAAAATGGTGAGATGATTCATATAGGTAAAAGAAAAGGTAATATCTATTTACTCTCCATAGATCATGCATTCTTTCACAACACTTCTTGCTTGATAAGTAAAATTGATGAATCTTGGCTATGGCATAGAAGGGCAAGTCACATTAACATGCATCATATGAACAATCTAATTAAAAAGGATTTAGTCATTGGCTTACCCAAACTCAAGTTTGAAAAGGACAAATTATGTGATGCTTGTCAAAAGGGGAAACAAACAAAAAAAATTTCAAAGTAAAAATGTTGTTTCTACTTCAAGACCCCTTGAATTACTTCACATAGATTTGTTTGGTCCTTTTAGAACTATGAGTTTAAGAGATAATTACTATGGGCTTGTCATCGTAGATGATTACTCTAGATTCACATGGACTTTGTTTTTGAAATCCAAGAGTGATGCTTTCAATGCTTTTAGATAATTGGCCAAACTTGCTCAAAATGAAAGGGGAAGCAAAATTATCTCAATAAGGAGTGATCATGGTGGAAAATTCCAAAATGAACATTTTGAAAAATTCTGTGAAGAAAATGGAATTAACCACAATTTTTTAGCTCCAAGAACACCTCAACAAAATGGTGTTGTGGAGAGGAAAAATAGATCCCTTGAAGAAGGTGCAAGAACTCTTCTTAATGAGACAAATTTGCCTAAATATCTTTGGGCTGATGCTGTAAGTACAGCTTGCTACACTTTGAATAGATTACTAATAAGGCCCATTTTGAAGAAAACCCCTTATAAACTATACAAAGGTAGAAAATCAAACATTTCTCACTTGGGAGCATTTGGCTGCAAGTGTTTTGTATTGAATAATGGTAAAGAATCACTTGAAAAATTTGATGCTAAAGCTATCTTCCTTGGATATTCATTACATAGCAAAGCATATATAGTTTTCAATAAAAGAACCTTATGCATGGAAGAATCAGTTCATGTTATTTGTGATGAATCTAATCCCTCTAAAGGGGAAAAGAAGTGTGATATTGATGCAGAACCTTGGGAGGAGTTTATTCAACTAAATGGCTCAATGAATAAAGAAAAGGAAGAGCAAATTGTTGAAACAAAACAATCAACACCAGTCCTGAAAGATAGGGCCTTGAAGCCCGAAGGCATGTGAGAAGAAGAAAATTTTTCAAGCAGAAACACACATACCACACAAGAATCATTCTTTAGGACATAGATGTTTCCTTGTTTATATTCGAAATTTGATGATCAAGGATAGGCTTGAAGATACAAGCCCTCTAATGTTGATCCACACCACTTCTTGTCAAGACTCAATAACATTTCTTGAAGGCTACCAACAAACACCAAAGGAGGCAGACTAGGCACACCAATGGAGAGGAAGAAGGTTAGGTTTTAAAGTGTTTTTACTTATCTAAGAGGCTCACCAATAGATGATATTGGTGGTTGAATTTTCAGCCTAAACTCACACAAAGGAGCACGTGAAAATAAAGGAAAGTAGATAGGGTTTTTCCTCTTAAAACTATTAGAGAACTATGACCACAATAACACATTTTATAGAAGAGTTTGAGTCAGATTTTTTTAACCAAAAATTCTGATCATGAAGCATCCCACACGAGAAGAAAAGATAAAGTTGTTGCATTTCAAAAATTGCTAACAACCTCCTATCTTATCCTCCTAAGACCAAGTCAATTACTTGGGATTTATTTTTGCCAAATGATAATCATATATCAGCCGTATGTAAGCCCATAATCAGCCATCAAACTTCTTCCTAAAATCTAGGACATGATCATGATAAGATGCTAGTTGAATTCAAATTCAAATCTAGCCTCATAATGACTAGAGCCAATCAGACCTAAGTCGTAAACCCAAAGCCTCATAATGACTATCATGTTTTCTCTGAGAAACAACCTTTGTCAGAGAGTCGGCTAGGTTATCATCCGTGGGAATATAATCCATCTTTACATCCATCCTATCAATGATCTCTCTAATCAGGTGATATCTCCGAAGCACGTGCTTAGATCTTTAATGAGACCTAGGTTCCTTTGACTGCGAAATGACCCCAGTGTTGTCACAATACAACTGTATGGGCTCATCCATGCTTGGAACCACCTGTAGTTCAGATATGAACTTCTTGATCCAGACGGCCTCCTTGGCTGCTTCTGAAGCGGCTATGTACTCAGCTTCTGTCGTAGAATCTGCTGTAGTCTCTTGCTTGGAACTCTTCCAAGATACTGCCCCACCATTTAAGGTGAATACGAACCCTGACTGTGACTTGCAGTCATCTTTGTCACTTTGAAAGCTGGCGTCAGTGAAACCTTTCACTGAAAGCTCATCTACCCCACCATAGACCAGAAATGCATCCTTAATTCTTTTCAATTACTTAAGGATGGTCTTGACTGCTGTCCAGTGACCCTCTCCAGGGTCTGACTGGTATCTGCTCGTACTACTCAAAGCATATAAGACATCTGGTCTTGTACATATCATGGCAGACATAATGGACCCAATAGCCGAAGTGTATGGAATTCCACTCATGCGGTTTTTCTCAGCTGTGACTTAGGAAACATAGCCTTGGAAAGATGTACCCCATGACTGACGGGAAGAAAACCCCTTTTCGACCCTTCCATGCTAAACCTCCTTAGCATCTTGTCAATATACGTGGATTGAGATAATCCCAGTAGCCTTTTAGATATATCTCTATAGATCTTTATACCAAGTATAAAGGCCACTTCTCCCAAATCCTTCATGGTGAAGCTTTCTGAAAGCCAATCTTTAGTTGTTTGTAATGTGGGGATGTCATCTCCTATTAGTAGTATGTCGTCTACATAGAGTACTAAAAAAAACAACATTTCTCCCGCTATGGCAAGCATTATCCTAATAGATTTGATCATGGCAACGGGTGAGAAAGTCTCATCGTCGTCAACACCTTGTCTTTGACGATATCCTTTCACAACCAACCTAGCTTTATAGGTTTGAACATTGACATTTGCATCAGTCTTTCTCTTAAAGACCCACTTATTACCAATAGGAATTTTTCTTGCGGTTGTGGAACCAAGGTCCATACCTTGTTTTGATACATCGAATCTATTTCAGATTTCATGACTTCTAGCCATTTAGAGGAGTCAACGTCCTTGACTGCCTCCTCATAGTTACTTGGTTCATTATCCTCTACAGTTTGTTGATTCTCAATCACAAACCCATACCTCTTAGGTGGATAGATGACCCTAGTAGACCTATGAAGTTGTATGTTTACTTCTCCATTGGAGAACGTCGCCTGCGGTGTAGAGTCGGGTTCCTCAATCTGTTCTTCAAGATCAATTTTACTCCCACTAGCTCCGTGAGAGAGTAAATCATTCTCAAGGAATTTAGCATTTTTGGACACAAACACCTTGTGTTCGTCCAATGAGTAAAAGTAGTATCCCTTAGTACCTTTGGGATACCCCACAAATAGACATTTAGTGCTTTTAGCACTAAGCTTGTCTGATGTCAACGTTTTGACATATGCTGGTGATCCCCATACAAGGTTCTGTTTCTCCTTTCGGAAACACCATTTTGGTGTGGTGTGTTTAAGGCATATCCCCAAAACGATTTTGGAAGTTGAGTCTCACTCATCATAGACCTGACCATGTCTAACAAGGTTCTGTTTCTCCTTTCGGAAACACCATTTTGGTGTGGTGTGTAAGGTGCAATAAGCTGCGAGAGAATTCCATTCTCTCTCAGATAATCCTAAAACTCATGGCTTAGATATTCACCACCACGATCTGATCGTAATGTCTTAATCACTTTTCCACGCTGTTTCTCTGTTTCATTCCTATACTCCTTGAACTTTTCAAAGGCCTCGGATTTATATCTCATCAGGTAAACATACCCAAATCTCGATTTATCATTCGTAAAGTTAATGAAATAAGAGTATGCTCCTCTAGCCTCTATCAACATTGGGCTACAAACATCAGAGTGAATGAGTTCTAATAACTCACTAGTCCTATGACTCTTAAGCCCTTTTGGCTTGTGACGAGTCATTTTCCCATATAGACAAGATTCACATTGTCCATAGGATTCCAAATCCATGGAATCTAAGTATCCATTTGTATGCATCCTAGACAATCTTGTTTTGTTTATATGCCCTAGTCTACAGTGCCACATATAAGATTGATTATCTGTCCTAGGTCGTTTTACATTCACATCGAGAACTTATGTTCCCGTTTCTAAAACATATAAGCCATTTACCAAAGAAGCAGTATCATAAACCATATCATTCATAATGATAGAAAATGTACCATCCCTAATAGTAAAAGAAAAACCATCTCGTTCCAAACAAGAAATTGAAATAATGTTTCTAGAAATACCCAGAACATAAAGGCAATTGTTCAAATGCAATAAAAGGCCCGTAGGCAAAATGAGGTCTGTATCTCCAACAGCTTGAGCAGCAACTCTTGCTCCATTACCAACGCGGAGGTCAACCTCATTCTTCTCCAATCTTCTGGGACTCTTAAGTACCTGCAACATATTGCAGATGTGAGAACCATAACTAGTATCTAATACCCATGAAGTCGGATTAGCATAAGAATAATTGATCTCAATCATGTAAATACCTGAGGCAGAAGCATCACTATGTTTCTTGTCCTTCACACTCTTCAGGTAGTCTGGACAGTTTCTCTTCCAATGGCCAGTCTTGCCACAGTGGAAGCACACAACATCGCTTTTGTCCTTAGGTGCACTCTTACCCTTCTTGTTGCCCTTCTTCTTCTTGGGTTTACCTTTGGGCTTAAGGGAGTTTCCTTTTGCAGGCTCCTTAGCCTTACTCTTGGCCTTATTAGGCCCACCAATCAGAAGAGAGTGTGTCTTATCCTTTTTGATAGACACCTCAGCAATTGTTAACATACTTAATAACTCAGGCAAGCTCACAAGCATCCCATGCATGTTGTAATTCATAATGAATTGACTAAAGGAAGGTGGAAGTGATGTGAGGATTAAGTCATTACTTAGCTCGGCATCCATCACGAAGGCTAGATTTCCTAGCTTCTCAATGAGCCCGATCATCTTAAGAACATGACTGCTCACACTCATGCTCTCAGACATCCTACACGAGAACAACTCTCGAGAAGCCTCATGCCTGCTTTTAACATCATACAACTCCTTGAGATGCAAGATGATAGAGGGAGAATCCATATGCTCATGCTGCTTTTGTAGCTCAGGCGACATAGATGCCAACATGATGCATACTGCCATTGTATTGTCAATCATGTGCTTCTTATAAGCTTCCATATCGTAGAACTCATAATCAGCTTCCCCTTCCTTAGGAGCTATAGGTAAATTACCTTCTAGGACATAAGCGATTTTCTCGGCCCTAAGAACAATTCTCAGGTTCTGATACCAGTCCGTAAAATTTGAACCGTTCAGTTTGTTCATATCGAGAATAGAGCGCAGTGACAATTGATTAGTCATACTATTAACTGAGAAGATGTAAAGATAAACTAATTAATATATTGTCATGAAATAAGAACAAATTATTAAAGACTTTAAATAACATGCCCCTCCCACTATTTTATCTAAGTCAATTACCTTTTATTTTGACTTAGGGTTATTTTATCTTAAAATTACCTTAGTAGGATTAAGAGTACGATTATTTATTTTAATCTTCGTCTAAGACCACAAAATTAAACTAAATAATGGGTTGATCCTTATCAACAGTATCTCATATCTTCTTTTAGCATCAGGTTGACAACTCTTTGTCACTTAGTGATGCATCTCATGCAACCAACCTGGTATTATTACCCCAAATACATAAGCCCGGCTGAGCCTGCAACTCATGCATTCAGTTAAGCACTAACCAACACCTTATGTGTCTCACACTTTTAATACTGCTCTTATTCAACGAAACAATGGGTCCCAACTGAGTTGTGGCGCACCACCATGTAGAGGAATTTCGAGTGGCATTGGTGGTGGGAGGTAATCATGTGCTTAATAATTGATTCCTTTTAAGGATTTCTTTTATTTTAATGGGTCTCATCAAACATGTAAGTACTATTATCATGGTAGTCGTATCCTATGTCAAACATCTATTGAATTACACTAGTCGCTTTTGGGCATGCATAATAAAACATACATTCGCGATACTCTATCTCATGCATACTAGTCGTTTTTAAAACATACAAGCATATAAAACAGATTTTATATGAGATAGTCATGGTGCTCGTGCATTCTTTCTTCTTGCTCCTAGGCCGCAGCTCCATCATGAAATCTTCCATGCCTAAACGCCACTAGCCTAATTTTTCTAATTACAAAATAATTAAAGAAACTCCAATACATCT
>PYAF01004261.1:392096-416097 GCA_007407185.1 Glycine tomentella | reverse complement strand
TTTTCAAAATTTATTAACTTAATAATTAAATTAATTTTTAAGTTCATTAACTGTTTTTTAAGTTTATTAATTTAATTTAAATTAATTCTTAAGTTTTTTAAAATTATTTAATTTAATTCTTAAGTTTTTAAAAATTTAAAATTGAATTAATCTATTTAATAAATTCATATAATTAAAAATAAAATTAATCTATTTAATACTTAAGTTTTTAATAATTATTTAATTAAATTAATGTAAAAAATTGAAAACTTAAAGTAAAATAAACAACTTAAAAATAAAAAAATACTTAATCTAAACAAAAAATAAAGAAAACTGTGGAAGTCGTAACCTTACTTACGACTTCCAACAGTAAATAAATAAAAAAAAGCATGAATAGTAAAAAAAATGAAAATGAATAAGTCGTAAATATTTTTACGACTTCTAAGTCGTAAATATTTTTTCGACTTAGAAGTCGTGAATATATTTCCGATTTACTTTTAGCCATAAATTAAAAAAAAATACACGGAAGTCGTAAAATTTTTTACGACTTCAGTTTAAAAAATAAAAAAAAAAAATTCTGACTGAGAAGTTGTAACAGTTATTACGACTTACTCCCTTTTGATAATTAATTTAAAAACTACCTCTAAATGATAATTAAAAAAATAAAACACCCCCGATGCGTACAAAGCCCGCTGTCAGGAGGTTGAAAACTTGAAATGGTTCAAGTTAAAAAAACCACATTCTGAAAGTCAAAGCTAGCTCCAATTCAAGTTAAGACCAGTTTTAGTGGCGAATAATTCCTGTACTAACAGGGCTTACGTCACCTTTGTAAACAAATGCAGCTAATTAAACCATTGACCCAAATGCCGGAATGCACCAAACTTGAATTATCACAACTCACAAGGGCCGTGTCAAAAACATTCTGGACCTTAGGTTAAAATATATGTTTAACAATAAGTTTAATGAAAAAAAAAGTTACAATAATCACGCTAAGATTTAGATCTATGACTTCATGCGTATTATTTCATACTATTCATTAATTTGCATTTTTTGTTTGATTAATTCTTTTAACTTTTTTTTTTACCAAAATTCTTTTAACTTTATGAGCTTGAAAATTATTTATAAAGAAGAATTTATTAATTCATTCATTTTATTGCAATGTATAGTCCATAGCATGCTTCATAGTAAGCTAAATGCACCAGAAGCTAGTTTGGTAAAAAAAAAAAGTTGCTTCGTGATAAAAAATCATCATTTCTAAAAATCATGATTTTTTGGAAATAATTAAATTTGTTTGATAGCTAGGTCAAATATTTTTGTATAAATTTCTTTAGAGTAAATTTTAATTATTTATCATATTAAATAATTTAATAAGAGTGACATGATATATTTTTATAGTAATAAAACTTTTTATAACAAAAAAAAATAGATTCTCACCTTCCCAATAGAAATATTTTTGTGAAAAACATAACCAAAAAAATTCTTGAGATACTTGTTTGCTGAGAATATTGTTTTTTATATAAAAAAAAAACGTAAGACAAACATTTTCAACTTAAAGATAAAATATTAATACTTGTTATTTATCAATATCTCTTATTTTATTTTATTTTATTAGTATGAATAAAAAATAGTACTAAAGAATTTAGAATAACTTACTCTCAACTAACTTAGACATACTCCCTTGAAATATTTCTTTTTGTATTGTATATATACATATTATATCATTTGTTATAATTATATATATTTTTCTAATTTCTCTTTTCTCTCTTTCTCTAATTTTTTCTAAGTGTGAACTAATCCATCATTTCCAAAAATGCATCAATTAAATAGAATCCTGCCTTACTTTCAAGGAAAGCATATTTAGTTATCACATACTAATTACTTATATATTTCTGTATGAGTAAAAAAAAAAAAACTTATATATACTTATGTATGAAATATTTAATTAAAGATAATATTTTAGTACTAGGTTTATCAGCCATATATGATGGCAATGAGAGTGCTCTTGGGTCTCCCTAGCTACTACTCGTTCCAGATTGCAAGTTTTGTTATGAAGTCTGCACACTGGTTATTAGACTTCCTAAGTATTAGCTCAATACACAGGCAACTGACGCAAGTCATGAATATATATCTTCTTTTGCGTAACCCTAGCTTCTTGATAAGATGAGGAAAATTATGAAATATATATATATATATATATATATATATATATATATAATCCACATTCTAAAAATCAATGTTTCAAGTCATGACCAGCTAATAGGTTGTGAGCAGTTACAGCAAAGCCTGAGAAATTAACCTTTTTTGACCCAAATGCAAGAATATGTAGCAAAATAGAATTATCTCACGACACCGTGTGTTATTTTATTAGCCATTTGACATATCTGCTTAGCTAGGAATGTCGTATTTAAATAAACACGAGTGTTTTTATTTACCTTTTCTTTATGCTGGCATAAAATCCTTTTTGAACCGGCGTTGTATTAAGTAATAAATTATATACACCCATGCATTGCATTTGCGGCTACCTCCAATATTCTAGAAAAAAATTGAAATTCATATTATTGAATGATATACTCAGTGAATCTTTTAAATAATATGATAATCAACATATAATCAGCATGATGTGAATAGTGGCGGATCCAGCACCGGAGGGCAGTGGGGGCTATTTTTTAATTTAAAAATAAAAATATTTATTATCATACATATGCAAATAAATATAAAACATAATTAAATGTCTAACAAAGAAAAGTATAAAAGAAACAAAATATCAGAAAAAAATTAGTCAACAAAATATAAAAATTGACAATAACTAAAATATTGAAAGCAGAGGGATTTAGGGTCGAATTATAAAAATAGAAGGTACAAAAAATAACAACACTATTTATATTCTTAGGTTTCTCTCAAACTCAGGGGGTACATTTGCACCCCTCAAGATAACATGGGTCCGCCATTGGTGAATACCTTAGTATTTAATAGTTTGAAGCCGGCGAACAAAATAAATCTATTTAATTAACCAATTTATTTGTCTAAAAAATGAAATAATTAAAAATTATTTTAAAATCACCAGATTATTTATGTCTTACTCTTAAAAAGAATTGTTGACTATTTTTTCTTTAATTTCATTCTCTAATATTTCCATGACATCAACTTCAATAGTATTTTTCGAATTCCACTATCATGTATGTAATTTTCTTCAATATTCAATTCTAAAAATATATATTCTATATATTAAAGTGTCATCACCTCTTCCGATCTCGATACTTCTCATAGATGCACAATAATATAAAAAAAACGAGTTACATGTTTGAAAGAGAAACATTAGAAATGATAATATATATGAGTCCCTAGATAATTCAAAAAGTTTGCATTTGGTTCTTTAGAATTAGCTTTGAATTTGCACTCATATTATAATATATATATATATATATATATATATATATATAAAATTTCTTATGGAGGGAATAATAAAAAACTATCCTTAGAAAGAGAACACAATTGTATAGTGCGAGAGAGATATACACAAGTTCAATATTCACTGGCCATTTAAATTTTCCAAATAATGGAGCATTATATCTAGTTAGTTAAAGTGTGATATGCGTATGAGAAAAACTTAACTAAAAAAATAGTAATTAGAAAGTAGCAAGTCAATTGCATTGGTTTTATTACCTAAGATTGTAATAAGAATGCTGGAATTTAATCCTCTAATATGTCACCCATTATCTTCCATTCAATACATTTTAACATATCAAGTTTTTTTTTTTAAATTTTAAAAAAAATTGTAATGGAAATTTTATAAACTTTCGCATCCCCAAATCAAAGCCAAAAATAATTAATTAACAAATAGATGTGATTTTCATTATAAAGTTTAATGTCCGTGCAATGTAGACAATATAAAATAATTTTACATTATTATTTAATTACAAATTATTATTATATGACTTTTAAAATAATTATCATAAAATATTAACAAATTCATTATACTTAATATATTATAATTGGATAACGATATAAAACTGTTTTATACTGTCATTACATTACATAAGTTGTTTTCTCTTCATGATATGGCTTATAACAATAAGATTTGATTGATTATCTTTGAAAATGAAAAATAAGGTCCATTTGTATGATTACTATAATGTATAGGATTAAGAAAACGAATAAGTCAATTGGTGATTTGTTAAACATTATCCTCTTTCAAAACTAATTAAATGTCAAATGTACTGAAACCACTGCATTGTTGAAATATAACACAGGAGTTTTTGGCCTCTTTTTTTCTATGTTCACATCTGATCCATTTTGAACTGCTGCTGTTTTAATCAACTTTACAATATCATGAAATAATACCCAATAACGGATATGAAGATTCAGCAGTCTATATATTAGAGTGCATGTGAAACAAAGTTTTATCACTAACTAGAAAGCCTTGATCTAATTAGTTCTATTTTCCCAATAATGGATCTTCAACTTCTCTACTTCACATCCATATTCTCCATTTTCATTTTCATGTTCATGACACACAAAATAGTGACCAAAAAATCTAACTCCACTCCAAGTTTACCACCAGGACCATGGAAGCTACCTATCATAGGGAACATACACAACCTTGTTGGCTCACCACTTCCCCATCATAGATTAAGAGATTTATCAGCAAAATATGGACCCTTGATGCATCTGAAACTTGGAGAGGTTTCAACAACTGTGGTTTCATCACCAGAATATGCCAAGGAGGTGATGAAAACACATGATCATATCTTTGCATCAAGGCCTTATGTCCTTGCTGCGGAGATAATGGACTATGATTTCAAAGGTGTAGCTTTCACACCTTATGGTGATTACTGGAGACAGCTAAGGAAGATCTTTGCATTGGAGCTATTAAGTTCCAAACGTGTCCAATCTTTCCAACCAATCAGAGAGGAAGTGCTCACAAGTTTCATCCAAAGGATAGCTACCAAAGAAGGATCACAGGTTAACATTACCAAAGAAGTGATTTCAACTGTCTTTACAATAACTGCAAGGACAGCCCTTGGCAGAAAGAGCAGGCATCATCAGAAGCTAATATCGGTGGTAACCGAAGCCGCAAAGATTTCTGGAGGTTTTGACTTGGGAGATTTGTACCCTTCTGTGAAATTTCTTCAGCACATGTCTGGCTTGAAGCCTAAGCTTGAGAAGTTGCATCAACAAGCTGACCAGATAATGCAAAACATCATCAATGAGCATAGAGAGGCTAAGTCAAGTGCCACACGGGACCAGGGAGAGGAGGAAGTTCTTTTAGATGTGCTCTTGAAGAAGGAGTTTAGCTTAAGTGATGAAAGTATCAAGGCGGTGATCTGGGTAAGGATATTGACATTTTCCACCAATTTTATTGCATGATAGAAAAGTGGAGAATAAAGTATGTTTGATTGCCTTCACACTTTAGTTTCAAAAACTATTTTGTATTTTCTAAAATGATTAGTAATCATTTTGTCATTCAAAATTTATTAAGTTTTGCAAATTGTTTTGAATACAAGTGTTTAAAAAGAAAAGAAAAATATAAACAGTTAAGGAGATGTTTTCTCAACCTTTTTTTTAAGAGCTTTATTCAAGTATTTAGAAGGAAAACATTTAAAAATTAGAAATGTGATTAGGGAACAAACACTTTCAAATATATGTGGCAAAATAGGTTGGACGGGCTAGCCAAAATAGACTCGAACAAGTCTTATAAAATGTAGGACTTGAACTTTAAATTTTGAACATGATTCCATCATGATCTGATTTTGACTTAGTATGTCAAAATCTAAAAAATTTGAGTTATCATTAGTCTTCGATTTCATTTTAGAGACCCAAATTGAATTTAATCTTTTTTATACCACCTCACTATAATTGAGTGATTCATTTTGCCACCTCCATTTTCAAATGTGCTCTTGTGATAAATTTTAGCAAACAAAAAACTATTTTTGAAAACAATAAAAAAAATGCAAGGCCAAGGCAATTTTTTCTATAAAAGCATCATAAAGTTTTCTATAATTTGTTTTTCTCTTAAGCATATTTGAAAGTGCTTGTCCCCTAAACAGTTCTTTGATTTCTAAAAGTTAATTCGTTCTCTTAATATCTGAATATAGCACTTGGAGAAAACATAACATGAAGAAGAGTAACTATCTCCCAATGTTTTTTATTTTTGGTTTCTATAACACTTGATTTTAAAAAGAAAAAAAAATTATGTAATTCATTGACCAAAGGCTCCTCGTTATACGAAGGTAAAAGTGAGAGATATTATATGCAGTCTTACCTTATATATGCAAAGAGACTGTTTTCGAATTTGAAACCATAACCAACGAGTCATTAAACCACAACTTTACCGATATGTCAGGACTCCCTCTCAACACTTGATCTGAAAATAATTTTCAAAATTTAATAGATTTTAGATGAGAAATTGATTGTTAGGTAATGTTTATATAACAGTTTCCTATCAAATAAGTAATCTTCAAGTGTCTTCAGCAGCATATCTGCATCAACATGCCCATAGCTCCACTCCTTTTTCTAGTTTTTTGTAGCATTTGGCTTAAACTGCATAAAAAATAAGTTTAATGGTGTTTTTCATTCCAACAAAATTGTCGACTGTTTGTCCTAGTCATAGAACACATAGAATTAATTCCCCTCCTTTCCAGACAGATTATCACGTAATTGTACAGAACAGTTAGAGTGAGAGACGAAAATTTGGATATTTAGAAGATGTAGAGAAGAAAAGTCAGATTTTTGGAGACTTAAGGAAAAAATGAGCAATTTTACATGGACAAAAAACACCATTAACTCGATAACATTTATCGTATTGTTTTTAACAAT
Source organism: Glycine tomentella (assembly GCA_007407185.1). Taxonomy (NCBI): domain Eukaryota; kingdom Viridiplantae; phylum Streptophyta; class Magnoliopsida; order Fabales; family Fabaceae; genus Glycine; species Glycine tomentella. Next base: position 409,302 of record PYAF01004261.1, on the reverse strand, counting down.
ATAATCTTTGTTTCATTGGGTGCCATATGTATCTTGTCTTCTAACAATTTAAATGTATTTAACATGATCACTTGATCTTGAAGGATATCTTTGGAGGTGGAAGTGATACATCATCTGCTACCATAACATGGGCAATGGCAGAGATGATTAAAAATCCAAGAACAATGGAAAAGGTACAAACTGAGGTAAGAAGGGTATTTGATAAAGAAGGAATGCCTAATGGAAGTGGCACAGACAATCTAAAATATTTGAAATCTGTTGTGAGTGAGACATTAAGATTACACCCTCCAGCTCCTCTTTTGCTTCCAAGAGAATGTGGACAAGCCTGTGAGATAAACGGGTATCATATACCTGCGAAAAGCAGGGTCATAGTGAATGCTTGGGCAATTGGAAGAGATCCAAGGCTGTGGACTGAGGCTGAGAGGTTTTATCCTGAAAGGTTCATTGAAAGTTCTATTGAATACAAAGGCAATAGTTTTGAGTTTATCCCATTTGGTGCTGGAAGGAGAATGTGCCCGGGCCTCACATTTGGCTTGAGCAATGTTGAGTATGTGCTTGCAATGTTGATGTATCATTTTGATTGGAAACTTCCCAAAGGAATGAAAAATGAAGATTTGGGCATGACTGAGATATTTGGAATAACAGTGACTCGGAAAGATGATTTATATCTCATTCCCAAAACTCTTCATAATTAACCTACTCCATAGACTCTACACATGACCTGTGGACCTACTCTCCATTTGGAAATGTATGTTTTGGACTTTTGGTATAGAATAAAGGATATCCAGCATTGCAGTTATATATCTAAAGTTTTAAACTTTTAAATGATTGATTTTTCCCTTCTCTAGAATCATAAATACTTTAAGGACTTGAAGTAATTATTCTCAATATTCCTATCTAATAATAGATTACCTTCATTTCATGTCATAATCTTGACTTGTTCTTAATTGATTAGAATTAGAACTATTGGTGTTTTGAACATTTTCTTTTTAAATGCTATTATCAATATTATTTTTCCCTAGCTAATAAATCAATGAGTTTCCTCCTAAATGGTCTTAATTTGAATAGTCAATCTTATATATTATAATAAGCTGTGTCTGTGTATCATGTTTGGCTAACGTATTCAATCTACACACAACTGAACTGAGCCGAGATATTGGTACCTTCTGGTACTGCTTTAACAGCTGGCTCATTAAAGATTAGCCACTACACCTCTTCTTAATTTCATGTTGGTTGAGAAGTGCTTTTCTTTGTTGAGAATCGAGATTTCACAGTACCTGGTTAACAAGTTGTTTAAACTGTTTCTTTAAAACACATTTCCAAAAATATGTCTTTTCTATTCATTTAAACATTGTAGTTGCAAAATTCAGATTTTTAAGAAAAAAGTTGTTAACGGAAGTGAGAGCCTGAAATTACAGAGCCAATGGAACATCCAAAAGCAATTATTCCTAAAAGGCAATTAATTTGACAAGCAGGGTCCTATTTTGTTGATACGACTAATACTGCAAGAACCAGCAAGCACGTTCTGCATAAACAATATAACTAACATTGTTTAATTAGATTAACAGATCAACTAGATCACAATATTCACAAACTGCTCTAAGACTTTTCACACTTTCATGGTACATTGAATCGGGTTTGAACCTGCATCTAAATAGATCCAAATTGAACCTTTTTTATCCTAAAACAATTGATGTTTTAGACTTTCAAAGTCTAATTAATGGTTCCTTCTCAATCAGTGGTAGACCCACATTGGTTTTTATGTTCACAAGTGCAGACATGAAAATTTTGATGCATGCATGATGGTTTGTGGGTCTGAGAAGAAGGGTTCATGGGAGTAATGGTAGTGGGGTTGAACTGCGGCGGAGAGGGTGGTGGTGGTGGTGGTTTTGTGGGTAAGAAGAAAGAGAGGAAGTTTTGAGGGGTGAAGAACCCCAAAGTAAAATTACCATTTGTGGAAGTTAGAGTTTCAGTGTCCTTCATGGATTGAGATGATGTGGTGGTGTCTATGACAATACCAATGTCCAACACATGGCAACACAGTATGAATATGAAGAATTTTTTAAGGTGTAGAGGATTAGTTATCAGATCCCGTATATTTGGATTTTTTGTTATATCCAAATGTGCCACATATTCTTATATTTATTTTGGAGGATTGGTAAAATTTGGGGCTAAATAATTGGTCAAACTATTATCTGCATCTTGTTACAAAAGCAACTACATTTTGAGCGGGTTTATAACCTTATACATAAAAAAACGTTGATTTAAATTTTTTTTATAAAGTATGCAGATATAAATAAATTTTCTTCTAAGTGTACGAACATAAATAAATTTTTCTAGGTCCACCATTGTTCTCAATATATACCCTTACTTAATATAATACTGATGCATGTATCAAAGATCAAGTATTAAATAAACTCATTTTACAACAATATTTTACTTCCATTAAATATTTCTTAACCTGTATGCATAGTCAAATGTCGTTTTTCTCTTCTTTTTTTTTTATATGCATAAGCCACTGATGTTCTCCACTGAAAACACAATCCTGTCTGAGTCAAGTAGGATCATTTGGCGGCAAAACTCTCTCTCTCTGGGTAACATGATTTGGTATGACAGAGTGACAACTATAATTTGGCCATTAACAATTGCAAATACAGTGCTGGCATCGGTTATGGATGAAATCAAAATGTCACATGGCACAAATTTCGCATGCTTCCTCTCTTTATTAAGGAAGATGAGGTTATGGGCCTTGACGGCCCAATACATACATTTAAAAATTTGTTGACAGAGGGGAAAGAAGAACGCACTGTCATCTCTGTTGTTGGAATTCCAGGAGTGGGAAAAACCACTCTTGCAAACAAGTTTTTGACAAGGTCCATAGTAACTTCGAGTGCCATGCACTGATCACAGTGTCTCAATCCTACATTGTAGAAGATTTGCTGAGGAATATGTTGGACAAGCTTTGCAATGATAAGAAGCCTCCTCGGAATGTTTCTAAGATGAACCGAACACCGTTGATTGAAAAAGTCGGCAACCGCTTGCACAAGAGGTATGTTGTCCCTTTTGATGACGTTTGGAATGAAAAATTTTGGGATTACACTGAATCTGCTGTAATTGATGATAAAAACAAAAGTAGGGTATTAATCACAACCAGGTATGAGAAGGTTGCACACTTCTGTAACAAATATTCTTTTATTGAAGTGTATGAGCTAGAAGAACCTTTAACTGAAAACGAATCTTTGAAATTATTCTATAAGAAGCAATGCTCTCATAACCAGAACCAAAACTTAACCGATCATCGAATAGGTGAAGAGACTAATCCAAAGGTCAATAATTCATTCGGGGTCGATATGTTTAAATATTTTTTTCTAATATTTAATATAATATCCTAATAATATTCAACAAAAAAATAACATAATGCATAAATTGGTATTAATAAAAAGTAAATTTCCCTTAAAGATATCATAAATTATAATATTTTTTTAATCAAGATGAGGTCATTTTAAAAGTTAAAAAAAAAAAAAGTGAAACTAGTTAAACAGGTTAATCCACTAGGGTTTATTGATTTTTATTAATTTTCAACGGTTTTAAGTCAATTTAAGAACACACCTATTTTTAAGAAATATTGGATTGGACACGTGATCTCGGTTGAATTCATCAGTTCAATTCGAATTTCAAAATGATGAAAAGGCATTTCAATAGGAAGTGTATAGGTTTACCTCTAGCAATTGTAGCCATTGGTGGTCTTTTGTCTCAAAAAGATGAAAGTGCACCTGACTGGGGACTATTTAGTCAAAATCTGAATATAGATTTGGAGAGGAATTTTGAGTTAAATAGTATAACAAAAATTTTAGATTTTAGGTTTAAGTTATGATGATTTGCCAATCATTCTCATCTCACTTTTTTTTTTCGGAATGTATTTGGAAGACTATAAAGTTAAATATGATAGATTGATTAGGCTTAGTGGATATAGCTGAAGGATTTGTCAAACATGAAACTGGAAAAACTTAGGAAGAAGTTGCTTGACAAGTTTTATCAGCGTTAATCTGTAGAAGTTTGGTGCAAGTTACTTCATTAGTCGTTGATGGCAAAGTTTAAAAATGTCATGTTCATGACTTAATACATGACATGATCCTTAGAAAAGTCAAGGATACAGGATTTTATCAGTAAATTGGTGGGCATTATCAATCTATGTCAAGTGGGATTGTTAGACGCCTAACAATTGCAACCAATGATTTAATAGAAAGAACTGAAAGCTCACACATTCAGTCAATTCTAATTATCACAGGAAAAGATGAAAAATTATCTGAACACTTGTAAGAAAAATCCCTACAAAATACATGCTATTGAAGGTATTTGATTTTGAAGGTGCTCAGTTAACTTGTGTTCCTGAAAATTTGGGGTATTTAATATACTTTAAGTATTTAAGCTTCCGGTATATATTGCGAATCTTTGGATAAGTTGAATTCCATCCTTTTCAACAGAGGAGCACTGAGTTCTTTGGAAAATTTTGATTTAACACGCCTCTCGCAACTCAAAATAGTACCCTCTGGAATTAAACACTTAGAGAAACTTAAAGTTATCTATATTGAGAACATGCCAACGGAATTTGAGCCGCGCATTGCTCCCAATGGAGGACAAGACCACTGGATAATTCAACATGTGCCCCTTTTACGTATTTGGACCAAGTATGTTTTCGAACCTTTGGATAGAATTAACAGTACTCCTCTCTCACAGTTAGAAATCATAAAGCGTCCAACTTTGGAAATAAAAGGTGTGTTTTTTCTTATTATAATAACTTTCTAGAATAACATTCATGATCTTGTTATTTTCTTGAATAAAAGATGCAACCATTTTCTAATTCCTAAAATGGTCATTTTTGCCTACTTTTTTCTTATAGTATTTGCTTTATTTTCTTTCTCTACAACATCACTCATAGAAGTTAGGGATAGAATTGTCTAATAAATACATGTCTACATTAATAATAGTTAATGTTACTTCATGAGTAAATTATACATAATTCTCCTAAAATTTAAGAAAATTATACATGTTTTCTCTCCTTTTGAAAAATCAACACATGTATCCCCGATGTTTAAGGAAATTACATGTCTTCCTTGAGGTTTAAGAAAATCACATATGTTATTCTTTTGTTTTTAAAATCTATCCAAACCTCCTAAATGTCGTCTAAGCATTTGATAGTAATAAGTCATGTGAGTTGACAATTTTGATTAAAAAAGGCTAAAATATATTTGTCATTTTCATAAATATGAAAATGTTCGAAATCCATAAATGCAAAATTATTATCTATTTTTCGTGCTTGCAAAATTTAAATATGTTATTTTTTAGTCCAGAGTTAGATTTGGATACATCTTAACATACGTGTATGTTGTTGTAAAAAGTGTCAGATTTTTTTACTTTTTTACATCGATTATATATATAAGCGATGTAAAAAAGTTGAAAAACCTAACACTTCTTACCGTAACATATATGTAGGTTTGGATGTTTAGACAACATTTAGGATATTTATGTAAGTTATAAAAATAGAATAGAGATATGTGCAATTTTATTAAACTGAATGAGAAACATGTGCAAATTAAACTCTTCATTAATTATAAGAGGCTCTTACCTTATAATCCTTTGTATAGGGAATTGGAAGCATATTTCATTTAACTTTGTGGGTTTTTAATGTTCCATTTGAAGCACAATATGGATATTTTATAGATTAGATTGTGTTAATTTTTCCTAATTTTAATGTTTTTACTCACTTTGTAAATTCATGAATTTTAGGAAAGCTCTAAGGGAAGATTTGCAAGAGGTTCAAATATTGTCGATGTTAGACTCCACAATAAAAGTAGGAACTCAAAATGATGCCTCTCTTGTGGTTTGTTGAGTGTTAGAGCGCCCATATTTGTGGTATTAACGCCGACAAAATACGAAGCTGTAAATAGTGTTCTACATGCTGACAATTTTTTACTACTAGAAAACTGAAGATTCCCTCACGTTCTCTCTTCTGCAACCCTTGAAATGGTGGATACCTGGATTTGATACATCAAAGTGCAAGATTCATCTTAAAAAGGCTTCTACATCAGTTTGCCCTATCTCCACCTGTGAGTGCGAACTGATCTCCTTGGCTTTCCTATGAACAATTAAGAAATTCAATATCCAATATATAAGGATTGAGACGGTTGAGTGGGAAAGTTATTATTTTTTTTCTTTTTTTTCTTGGATATATTGAAACTTTTTAGTAACATACAAAGTAATTTTTATTTTTTTTTTGTTTAGAAGATATTGAAACACTAGGATTTACAGTCATACACGCTGCACCTACTAAATTAGACTTCCTTAATTGATATAAAGTAATGTGTGAAATGCATATATAGATAAAAAAAAAAATATTGAGAATGTCTAATAGAAAAAGCAAGAAGAGTTTAGACACATTCTCCAAATATATGTTGCCATTTGACTTCCGAGATTTGTACTCTTCTGTGAAATTTCTTCAGCATATGTCTGGCTTGAAGCCTAAGCTTGAAAAGTTGCATCAACAAGCGCTGACCAGATAATGTAAAACATCATCGATGAGCATAGAGAGGCTTAGTCAAGTGTCCCAAAGGACCAGGAAGTGGGGGAAGTTCTTTTTGATGTGCTCTTGAAGAAGGAGTTTTGCTTAAGTGATGAAAGTATCAAGTATTCAAGGCTGTGATCTGGTTAGGGATATTGACATCTTCCACCATTGTTATTGCACTATATATATAAAAGTGGAGAGTAGGCCACTTTGATTGTGTATTTGTTTTTTATTTTATTTTTTATAACTGTTTTGTAAAATGATTTTTAAAGAACTGTTTAATTTTCATAACAAAAACTAAAATAATAAAATTGAAGATAGGGAAACAAAACTGCTTAAAAAAAATATTTTGAGAATATATATGTTTTGTGATTTCTTTATTGGAATGTTTCCTTATTTCTAAAATTAAATAATCAAAAAGTGGAAACAGAAGCACTACTTACATGCTCTGCTTTGGTAAAGCAGTAAATTATTAATTAACTTGCTATTGTGTGGCGATATGTAACTTCATAAATGTGGGAGTTAATTTTTACATAGAGATAAGATATCTTATCAAAATAAAAATGTAAATTATTAAGAAATATGTTGTTTGACATATTGATTAAACTCTCCCGATGAATCACTGTTTTTAATAGAGACAATTTCTTACAATACTATGGTTAAAAATAAATAAAAAAAAATAGTAAAATTTAGACAACTTATATATAATAGGGAATAATATATGTGCTATAATTTGCGGGTTCAATTTCTTCTTTCTCATGACTTCCTCAAATGAGTGTCAAAAATAGAAAACATTATTTTTCTTTACTTGATATTCTTCTTCTTTCTCATGGACTTCCTTAAATGAGAGCCAAAAATTAAAAGTCAGCAACATATCTGCACGCATACCCATAGCTTCTTTCCTTTTTCTAGTTTTTTAAGAAAGTATTTGGCCTAAACTTCAGAAAACATTGTTTAGTTTGAAGTTGTTCTCAACAATCTAGTCTTTGTTATATTGAGTGCCATCTACTTTGTCTTCTAACCATTTGTTTGAGGTCTTTAAATCAATTTAACACTGTCTCATGATTTTGAAGGACATCTTTGGAGGTGGAAATGATACATCATCTGCTACCATAACATGGGCAATGGCAGAAATGATTAAAAATCCAAGAATAATGGAAAAGGTATAGACTGAGGTAAGACATGTATTTTGGTAATGAAGGAAAGCCTAATAAAAGTGGATAGAGAATGTGGACATGCATGTGAGATCAATGGGTATCATATACCTATGAAAAGTAGGGTCATGGTGAATTCTTGAGGAATTGGAAGAGATCCAAATCTGCGGACTGAGGCTTAGAGGTTTCATGCTGAGAGGTTCATTGAAAGTTCTGTTGACTACAAAGGAAATATAACTTTCAGTTCATCCCTGGTGCAGGAAGAAGAATGTTCCCTGGCCTCACATTTGGCTTGAGCAATGTTGAGTGTGTAATTGCAATGTTAATGTATCATTTTGATTGGAAAATTCCAAATGGAATGAAACATGAAGATTTGGACATGACCGAGATATTTGGAATAACAGTTTTACTAGAAAAGATGATTTATATTTCATTACCAAAACTTTTGATACTTAGCCTACTCGATAAGCTCTCCATTAGGCAGTGTTTGTTGGTATAAAAAATAAAGGATGTCCAGCATTACAGTTATATCTCTAGTTTTAATCTATAGTTTTTCATTCTCTAAAATCATAAATACTTTTAGACCATTAATTAAGTGCATGAATCAGCTGGCATGTAATGATTATTTTAGTTTAACTAATGGTCTCGAGTTATGTTAAATATTTTATAAAAAAAAATTGGTGCTAGCTTATAGTAGTTCTATCCTACTAAAACAAGATTATGTCTACTATTAGGACTTGACTTAATTATGCTCATATATTCCTATCTATAAAAACTACATTTATGTCATCATCTTGACTTGTTCTTAATTGATTGGTCTTATAACTATTGTTTTTTGGTACATTAATTTTCTTATCAATATTTTTTTTCCTAATAAATCAATATTATTTTGGACAAAAACATGCCACTGTTGTGTTCCTCATAAATGGCCTTAATTTGAAAAGTCGGTCTAGGATTTCTGAGTTTCTTACTAGAAAGTAGTTTTAGTGTGTATTTTTTTGGCTTAACCATTTTTATTCTATAAAGAAAAAGAAAGGAGATATTGTTCTACCATTTTCTTCATCAATTAAACTTGAGAATGATTTTTGTTTGGAGCTTAAGATTTTTCCAAATTTCATCAATTAGTGTTTTTATGTTTGGGCTTAAGATTTTCTCAACTGTCATATAAAATTTTCTGCAGCTTCTGTTTGCTTGTAAATTTGGTTAAAGGCTACTTATGCTTAGAAAAAGCTAGTTTTAGACTAATTAATGATGCTTACTTTTGTAACTTATTCAAAATGTTTTTGGCTCCGTGTAATCAAAGGCTTATTAGCTTTAGTATTCAAAAACTCAGCAAAAAAAAACAAGCTTTAGTATTCAAACACCTATAACCCTTCAAAGGTGTACAAAATAAAACTAAATATACAAGAAATTAATCTTTTAGCTCCTTTCTTCTTCATTTTTCCAATGCGTACTTTAAGCATTGTGACATTGTTTGAATATGGTGAAATTATTATCAATATATATTATTTCATGTGCATGTACTCCTGGTCTACTATCTTGAGTTAGTTATTGGTATCACATGCACATGAAATAGAGATGGTAAGGCACTAAGGCATGACATACATATATAAATACCCTGTTGACGTCATTTGATGTGTGAGATTGTATTTATATATATTGTGAATGCATAAACTGTCTGTGTGTGTTGTCTATCTTTAATTGTTGTTATACCGGCACATGCACTTCAGCACGTGAGATGTATTCACTCCTTGTTGCTTTGTTTGTAGGGGCATTGGCCTTATTATGTTATTTATTTTCCTAGGTTTGTTATTTATAGGATATATGTATAAGGCCTATTATTGAATGTTATTATCTCGCATGCTTATAATCATTTTATGAACTACATTTATGTCGATTTTTATTTGAAAGTTGCATGGCTATTTGGGAGCCAAAGTATTCACTTTAATTTTATGAAGTTTTATCATGATGAATGGTTTAATGTGATGTTCTTTATTGCCTGAAAAAAGAATCAAAAATCCATTTTTTATATATAAAAAATTATGTGTTCCACAAGTTTTAATGGCCATTTTCTAGAATAATATTTAATAAATGTTTTCAGGGTAAAGAATGTCACACTTGCAAAAATACTAAGAAGGTGAGAGCCAGTTTGGTTGCTCAATTTCAAATTGGAAACAAGTTAGGCATATTATTTTAAGGGCTTTATATATTATTTTCAAATTAAAGATAAAATTTTACTTTAATAACGCTTAAATAATTTTTCCCCTATAAAATTAGTTCTTTAAAGATATATTTTTTGTGTTAGTTCTTCAAAGATTTTGTTTTGTTTCCTTCATTATTATTGTTAAGTAATAATGTTAACCGATAATATAATAATTATATTGACCGTTCATTAACTTGTCATATTATCAAATAATCTGAACAAATAATCAAATATTTTTATTAAATTGTATTAATTTTTATTTGTTCAAAATAGTTAATGAAATTATACTAATTGATGAGGGAATTAAAAGCATAATTTATTAAATAAAACACATGAACTGACATATTTATTAATGATGTGGTAAGTTAATAGATTATTAATGTCGTCATTATGTCATCATTTTATGACAATTAATATTTTTTACTTAATTTAATAAAAGATACTAAAATTAAAACACTAAAAAAAAACACTCAATTTTATATGGACTTAAAGAATTTTGTCGCTTTTTATATTCTCATTCAATCATCAACTATCATATAAAATAATATATAATATTTTACCATAATCATCTTAAAAATAGAATCAATAATAATTTCTAATTAATTAATCAAATAATTTTTTCTACATGACAATTAAACTCATTTATAATTAAATGAACATATAAAAAATTACATTATCTATGTATTCAAATTATACAAAAAAAAAATTACATATAAATAACAATTTAGAAAAATAATCTTAGAATAATAACATATGAACATCCAATATTTTGAAACACTTATTCAACATCCATCATTTTTCTTCATGTCTCTCCTTTTATCACATCATCATGTAATGTATAATACTTATTTTTTTTCCTCTCTAATTAGATATCATATAGCATAACGACTAACGAGTGTTCATAGATTATTTTCCATAATCTTATTAACAAATTAATTTTGTTTTTGGACGATAGTTATATCATATGGACCTACGTTTTGTCATTTTCAGAAACTAAATTGTACTAATATCAGAAACTAAATTGTACTAATATAACGTAACAACTTCACTGTCACATTCTCTCGTTCCCTTACAAAATTTAAGACCATTCACTCTCTCTCTTCTGTCATACCCACACACATTCCCTTTGTTTCAAAGTTCGAAACTTTCGGACACCCTCATGGCCCCGAACCCCGAATCCGAAACAGGGTTGGGTCCGAGCCTGAAGCTGAGCAGCAAGAGCATCTCCGAGTTTATTTCCGAGTTGCGCGACTCGTTCCTGAGTCGCGACTTCGACCGAGTTGAGGAGGTCCTGGTGGCGCGGGAAGCAAGGCTGAGGGCGGAGCTTGAGGAGAAGAAGCGGGAAATCGGGTCCCTCAGAGAAAGAATAGATTTCGAGAGGTTGGAGAAGATCAATGCCGAGTTGGAACTGAAGAGGCTCAGGGAAAAAGAAAAAGGGTGTGGTGAGAAGTTAGTGAAGAGTGATAATAATAATAATAATAATAATAATAATAATAATAATAATAATAATAATAACAACAACAATAATAATAATGGGTTTGGTTTGGGTGGTGGGATTGTTGTGAAGAGTAAAAAAAAGTGCATGGTTGAGGAGGGTGGTGTTGAAGAGGAAGGTGGTGGAAAGATTGGGGTTTTGAGAGAGAAGGAAAGAGGGGGTAGTGGGTTGGAGAATGGGAAGGGGAAGAAAGTTGTTGGAATCAATGGCTCTGTGCCTCTGAAGAGAAATGGTGGTGGTATTGGTGCTTCAGATATGGAGATTGTTTTAATGCCTTTGTTGAGAAAAAAGAAGAAAGAAATTTGAATTTGGTTTTTTGAAGTGATGGTATGAATATGATTTGGTTAGGTTGTGCTAGGTGTCTGATGACATAGTACATTTTGTGTTTTATTATCATTAATAGTTTAGGGAGAATATGGAGTGTGTGGTGATTGTGTCAATATGTAGCACACAACTATTTGTATTAGGAGGATTTTGATGAAAATTGAAAAACTTCTGAAGAATTTTGTGGTATTAAACTTATGTTGATTTGTTGAATGGGAGTAGAACTTTTAACTCTATATATGTCCCTATCAGAACTGGATTCCATAGAGTCAGCTTTTCCACACATTCATGAAGTCAGGACATTGTAACCGTTGGATGAAGATCAAATAACTCAGATATCATGTGTATTTTAAATCTGATTTATCAGAATAAAATGACTTGTTCGATCTATATCTGGTGGTTCTGAATTTCTGACTGCGTGAATGTGTGCAGGGAATCTAAATTTCTATTAGAACTGGATTCAATACATTTAGCTTCTGTGTGTATGAAAAAGGACATGTTATTAACTCATCACTAATTGCTTTTATGATTGGGGGGTTTTGGGGTACATTTATGGGGCAAAAACCTAGGCAATAGGAATGTGAAATGGCTTTTCCTTTTACTAAACGACATTACTAGGCACATTATCAACTTCTCTACATAACTCTACTAGTGCCATTTATCCTTCTAGCTAGGTTGCTATGTTCCGGCTATTGACAGGTTATCTTCAGTTCATGTCTTTTGTGAATTCTGATCCTAGTTGGTGGTCATTTTTGTAATCACCTACTGATGTTATCGTGAAACAAAGATTCATCATGTCAAAGAGGATTGTGCATATTTTCTCTTTTAGATGTTCTGCACATGGTTTGATTAGTAAAGTTGTGGTTATGCATATTCTACAAGATTTAAGGACCCTGATATCAGAACCTGTAACTGTTGTGGTTTTACTCAAGTCTGTTACCATTATTTTTCTGTTTTCGTAGAGAGCTGCATTGTGCGTTTGTTGTGTAAAAAACAAAAGATTTCTTATAAAAACAAGGTTATTATTTCCTATCATATGCGTGTCTAAATTTGGTGAAAGCATAGATCTTCACTTACTTAAAGAGCTAAGTGTGTGTATTGTGTAAAAAGCAAAAGATGTGCTGCACAAACAAGTTGATTTACTACCATATGTATATCTAAATTTGAAAAAAGCATAGATCTTCAATTACAGCCAAATGCTGAATTTTCCATAAATGCCGGAACTTTGTCAATGAACTGTTACGGTTACAAAGTCTCTGCACTTCATTTCCCAAGCTTCTGCTTAGATTATTTCGTTGGCTGATACACTATTGCGTAGGACTAACATTTCTCTTTCTCTTTAATGCCAGCAGGGGGAAATTGGGAATGAAACCTGTTATTGTTATAGAAGACAGTGATGATGAGTGTAATTCACAAGCAACATTGAACAAAAAAGAGACTACTTCATGTACTATTATTATAGATGATGACCATAGAAGTTCATCATCAGGAGCACTCCAGAAAAATCTTCTAACAGGACTGGCTGAACGCATTGGAGATCTCAAAAGAAAATTTGTTTCTTCGCCCGAATTGGATGCAAATATCAATGCCTTGGATGACTTTGATAGTGATTCTTCCGGTTCTGGTGCCAGTTCTAGTTCCTCTTCTGGTCCATATAATAAGGATCTACCAACAAACCATAAGAAATTGAGAGCTGATGCAACCAGTCTCGTATTGAAGTTTTAGCAAAGTTAAAGTGGCAAGACATAGATACAGAGAAAAAAAAACATTAGCACTGAAACATTTTGTTGTATGGTCTTAAAGAAACTTCAGCTGGATATAGGAGAGGGAAAAGAGGTAAAAGTGGATAGTGGTGTTTGAGTTTCTTTTTGGGTAAGTGAGGGTAAATCTTTTGTTTTGGGTGACGCAAGCATTTTAGAGGTGTCAAAGTGAGCATGAATCCATTGAGTCAACCCAACTCATGGTGGGTTTAGTTCGAGCTATGTTACAAAAATCAAAATTTTCATAACACTTACACAAAAGTAACTTGACTTACTTGACCTGTTTTTGTGTGTATAAATATATAGAGAGTACGACTCCTGTAAAAATATTATCTTATGTGAGAAAACAACTTATAACAATCATTGGATTAAAATTAAAAATAATAGATGATTGAGATTAAAATATTTAAAATTAAAAATAATAGATGGTTGAGATTAAAATATTTAAAATTAAAATTAAAATCTAATATATCATCAAATCTTTAAAAGACTAACCAAACAACAAACAAAATTATAAAGATTTCAATTATTATTTTATAAAATATCTTAATTAACTCATCATCATCACCATCACCATCACTACCGCTGCAGTCACTATCATGATTGGTGCTACCACCACCACCATCGTCAACAGTCACCACCTCTACCGCCATAACCGTTGCTGCTGTCACCATCACCAACATCGGCGGTGATGGTGACAACAACGATGATGACGACGGTCATGGTGGTGGAGGTGGTGACAATCATGGAGATGGTGATGTGTTAACGATAGTTGGGATATTTTAGAACATGATTTGCTTGGTGAATCTTTTAGAAATTTAATAGTTATATTAGATTTTAAATAGATTTTTTAGATATTTTAATTTTAATCGTCTATTATTTTTAATCTTGATTTGATGATTTTTATTATTGTTTTCATATAAAAAAAATATTCTCACAGGAGTCATATTAAATATATATATATATATATATATATATATATATAAACACTTGTACTATTATGTTAATTGAATAAGTGTATGTCATTTGAATGCTGTCATTAGGCCACTTGTCAACATTACTTGAAGAATAATATTAGATTCTTAAATGTCATTTAGATCACCTTATTTGAAAGCTGTTGTGCTTTTTATTTGCCATTTCAATCATGAATGGCTTAATACTTAAATATTATAGTGTTGCCTATTATTTGTATTTGGATCATTTGAATTGTTAAATGTCTTGAGTGGAAAAATGTGACTTTTTTTAAAAAAAAATAATGAGAAAAATGTTATTGATGTTTTTCATTTTTTTTATTTTTTTTAAGAATTTGGTTAATCAACCCACCAACATGTGGTGGGTCAGGTTGGAATTTCATGACTCGTCACAAGGTGAGTCGGATTGGCTTAATCCATTTAAAGTTCATCTAGTGGTGAACCAATCATAATGAACTGAGTTAACTCGTTTTAACACCTCTAAACATTCATTGAAGTTGGCTTGATTGATTAGAATATTCAAAGCTGCTCACCAATTCCACCTATAATCACTATAAGAAAAATTGTCCTTAGAAATCCTTTTTATTTATCATTAAAGTAAATCAATGACTACACAATTTTATTTTTGGTGAATTCGAGTATTCTTCATACAGACCTGGGATCGAAACCCTGATTACATGTTTAAGATACAAGATTATTCACTAATGACTAAACAAATTAAAGATAAATAATAATCAATCGCTAAACCATTGGTCACTAGCAAATATGTAGTAATCAATATTTAGAGACCAAATTCAAAAATTGATTTAAAGATTTATTTCTTGACTGATTTAGCAAGCAACGTTAAAATTTATTGATTGATTGATCTCTTGACCATAGTTACCGAATTTAATTATTGATTTAGCCACCGATTATATTAGTTAATTAAAAGAATATGCCACTAAATCGGTCATTATTTTGTAATCTAGGAGAAATTAATTAATTTAAAATATATCCAATTTCTACTTTTTCAATCTAGTAGGTATATACATATGAAATAACATTTCAAAATAAATTAAAGTATATGAACCTAATAGACATATATAACAAAATATAGAAACCCATTAAAGTAAAATATTAATATCAAAGTACAAAACATGTCATACGAGACACTATTATATCAAAAGTAAACCAGTATCAATGAGTCACTAAGGTTCACTGAGTGGCTCCTCGTCATCTTCATATTCACTGTCATCTTCACCTTCATCTTGACTGTCATCTTCACCTTCTTCTTGATTGTCATTTATATTACATGGCATGTTCATGCTTTCAATCAATTCTCGTATCAATGCATTGTTATGCTCAAGAAGCCTCTCAGTGTTTGCAACTCTGGCTTGAAGCTTATCTCTTTCATTTTTAACTTCTTCCATCTCTTTGGTCAATTCATCAAACTCTTGTTTTTTTACCCACTCCGTTGATGAAGATGAACAATTGTAGCAAGGACTTGTTGCCACTACTGTAGATTTCATTCCAAGTCCATATACTTTTCCTTTCTTTGATCTAGCTACATCACACCACACATCCAACTCACTTGGTGGAGGTTTTCCTTCTGCCAATGCTCTTTTGGTCATATGTTTCAATGTGCATGTAAATGCCTCCTAACATCACCAACATAAGCCTAATAAGTAAGAATAAAACAATGCCATAAACAAATACATGATTATAAAGGTGAGAGTTCATTACATTTACATGTTGTGATCTCCTATCCACCCATGTGTTGTCCTTGCGTTGGTGTGTGCGACGAAACAACTCCAATGGAGTAGGAGCAATTCCAGTCTCTTTCATCTAACATACAACAAATAATACAAGAACTTGTTAGATTTTAAGTTAGAGATTATTAAACTAAATCATATGAGATAAACAACACAAGGAATTAAATTCATTGACAACTTAAACCATATTAGCTCTATGCTGTGAAGCGCTAATAGAGCCACCAGTGTGAGATGCTCCACAATTAGATGCCCGATTTGTTTTTGCTTGGGTACTCTTCTTTTTGAATCCTTCAGATGTCCAATGCTCGCACAATCTCTCCCAGACAAAATCGCTAATCCAATGTGGTTTATCCATTGTGGTTCGAGCTTTGTTTAGATAATTTTTCATCAATACTGAACCTCGCATTTCAAAATTCTTTTTAGCCCAATTGTAATCCGGTGGAGAAACAGAGAAGTTTTCCTATATATACAAGCAACAAGTTAGCTACAAGTAGACTAAATATACATATCCAAATCAAATGTAATAATTAATATAAGAAACTTAACCAAAAACTCTTCAAACCACGAGTTTCTTGTGCTAATTGGTATCTTTTTCCATGATGGCCAGGGATCAGTAAAATTCTTCTTGAGGATATCCCCAATCCCATTAGCAGCAGAGCGAGAAGGTAAGAATCTGCAAATATTACATGCAAATCACAAGTTTAAAAAGCCATAGTCAAATAAGTAACAAAATAGAACAACATACCCTTGCTCATCAAGATATAAAATTGGCTTGGCATCATTTCTCTGTGTCTCTAATGCAGCAAAAGACCTATCAATACGTCCTGCATCTGAATTCATTGGTTGTGATGTACATGGTGAGTGTACCCATTCCACTGAAGGTGGAGGTGATACATCAGATATCCTAGCAGGTGAGTGTGCCCCTTCCATTGAATTAGTTGGTTGTGAAGCACATGGTAGATTTTGAGAAGTCATCTGTGCTAGAT
>PYAF01004261.1:381200-391996 GCA_007407185.1 Glycine tomentella | reverse complement strand
GGGGGGGGGGGGGGGGGGGGGGGGGGGGGGGGCACAAATAAAGTAAATGAGTTATTGATGATTAGAACAAACTGCATCTATTCGACTTATTAAACCATGAAAAATTTACCCAATGCCCTTAAAACTTGGCTACTAACAAGAATTTACCATAGCAGTAGTAGATACATGCCAATAAGGGGAGAAAATATCCAAAACTAATCAAAACAAAGAAACATGATATGAAGCTCATATAGGATCACAGGTTTGACTTGTAAATGAGTGCAGCCCGATATCTAGAATCAAAATATGTATTAAATCCAACACTTTTAATGCATACACTACAATCGAAAAATGAAATCACAGGAATTAGTCATAAAGAACAGTTATAATAACAAACGAAGAAAATCTAATAGAAATTATACAGAGATACATGCAATCCATTAACTTCGTAACGGAGCTTGTTCCTTGCATTTTGCAAGCATGGTAAAATCAATGAAGAAAAGTATTTTCACAGCCCAACTATTCAATCATCAAAAGTTAAACCATAAGCATTACATGGTCCGAATAATACAATTATGTAGGAAACATTAAAACACTGTTTTTAAGTGATGGACTCCCAAAAGGCATCATGTAAAAACTGTGAATACGATAGAATCAATGAGCAACTCAAATGAATAAAAGAATCACCATATTCATGCATAATTACACACAGAAGATAATAAAATTTAGTCCATAAAACAAGATAAAGAAGCAAAATTCCCTTTGAAGTTTGCCATAAACCAAGTCTTTCAAACCAATTCATATTGCCTTACATCCTGAGTTTCAAGCTAGTAATCCAGACAACATTTTATTCCATTTTATGTAATTCAACTTAAGCTATCTCCAAATGAAAACTGAGGGAGTTTGCAAATTACAAGTTCATGGGGCTTTCAGATCCACCATTCCTGTAGCATACAGAATAGTATAGAAACCATTCAAGCCATTACTCAAAACTGAGATTCCAACTTGTCATTAAAAAAATAACAAGAGGAATAACACTAATGATGGTGATTGAAACATATAAAAATTTAAGTTCATCATAGCTGTGGAGGAGGATGCCCCAAATCAATGAGATTCATTGAATGAAGAATAAAAAGGCATTACCTGCTGCCTAACAAACTTTTTGCAAACAGAAGTTGTCTTCTCTGAGGCCATGTCAATGGTACATCCTACATCTGGATTTGTTGGTTGTGAAGTACATGGTGAGTGTACCCCTAGTATTGAAGGTGGAGGTATCACATCAGATGTCCTAGCAGGAGGATCAGTAGGATGAGATATTGCATGTGATGAAGCACATGGAGGAATTTGAGAAGTCATCTCTGCTAGATGCCTAGCAAGTTGAATTGTTGGATGACTCTTAAAAGCTTTTCCTTTATTCTGATCTTTAACTGCCATCTGCAATTACACAAAATTAACCAACCAGACTATGTTGAGAACATGACTATAAAGGTGAGAATTCATTATAAATTGTCTGTTTCCCATTTGAATAACAATAAACAATCAGGGGGGAATATCAAAAGAAAGGGACAAATAAAGAAAATGAGTTATTGATGTTTAGAACAAAATGCACTTCTTGTGCATACAAGACAGGTGCTGTAAGAAATAGGATCTTACAACAATCTTGCAGTAGAATCTGGGACTGCATCTATTGGACTTAAACCATGAAAATTTTACCCAATGTACCATTATGTTTCAACTTCCTAATAGGACAGATCTTGCATCAAATGGATAAGTATAAGTCAACTTGTGCTTGAATGAATGAGTGCTACCAGAACTTCAAATGTGCATAATTTACATTGACTTTGGGCAAGTTAAGGAGATAAAATCTGAAATTTTGTGGGTTAAAAGATGTATGTCTCAGGGTTATAAAAATAAAAAATAAAAAAAATAAAAAATAAAAATAAAAACAGCACTCAAATCTAATGTGTGTGGCTCAAGTTTTGAATAAATGAGTAAGGACTGCTCAAACTTTGACAGCATGCAAAAATGAGTTTAAAAATGCAAATTGATGCATATGACCGATTCAAATGACTCAGACCAGTTTATAATTGTTGAATAAAAAATAGCCCTTGCGTCATGAACGATTAATCACTCAAAGGACCTAGAAGGAGCACATAACACAGGGAAAATGAGCCATATACCTTTTAACAACCAAATTTATGCCAAGTTACTATCTTGTGTAATCTCTAAACACTATCATTACCAAGCCATCTAGTTTCATTGATATATGTCTTGCTAGATGTAATAGAAACTTTTTTAATAGCCTTCTAAAAATCCAAGATTGTGAATCAAATCATAAACTGCGTTTCATTCAATAGTTCTTGATAAATAGTTGTAACAGCTACAGCAGCATAAAACTTCAATTTTCAAACATTGTTTTATATAATATGCAGAACCTCATTGAGGTTTACTCTATTCTTACAGTAAGAAAGAATTATAAAGAAACCACTTATATTGTTGTAGAAAACCACAATCACGATTCCTCTAAACCCAACCTTTCAAACCAGTTTATATCCTATTTAACTCAATCTTTTAAATATATTTCTTTGTTACCCATTTTATTAAGTAATAGCAATCTTTAAAATATTATAGCATCAGACAAAGACAAAATCATTCCCTACAAGTCTCATTTTCATAGCATGAGTTGGAAAATGAAATCATGACAGCACCCATATATAAACTATTAGTATGTAAGACACCTTCAATTTCTACTCAGTCTAACCAAATCTGTCATAAAATCCCCTTTGAAGTCTCTCACAAATCCAAGTCTTTCAAACCAATTCATATTGCCTTAAAGCCTAAGTTTCAAACTATTAATTAACCCATCCAAGACTTATATTCAATTTTAAAAAAAAAAAAAAAAAAAAAAAAAACAACTTATCTATCTTTGCTAAGAGTTGACGGGGCTTTCAATTCCCCCATTCCTATAGCATGCAAAAAATAACAGAGACACAAGCAAGGCATTACACAAAACTGATATTAAAAATAGTCACTAAAACATTAAAAAAGAGGAGTGACAGTGATTAAAAAATATACAAAATTAAGGTCATCAAAACTGTGAAGGGAGAATCCCCATTGAATGAGATGCATTGGATGAAAAACAAAAGGCATTACCTGGCGCTTCCTCTTTGGGGCCATATCAAGTAGCAACTACTACTTCTTCCTTCTTTCTGCAACCCCAAATTAAAAATGAAAAAAAGAAGAAGCATAAACACAAACACGTCATAGGCAAAAATGAAAGAAAAACAAAACAATCCATTAGAATAAAGCCGCGATTTTTATACGTTGGAGAGGTTGACTGGAGCACGGCGACACAAGACAACGACAATGGGACTGAGGGACTCTACAAATTGATTAGGGTAAAGAACGAGAAA
Source organism: Glycine tomentella (assembly GCA_007407185.1). Classification (NCBI taxonomy): domain Eukaryota; kingdom Viridiplantae; phylum Streptophyta; class Magnoliopsida; order Fabales; family Fabaceae; genus Glycine; species Glycine tomentella. Next base: position 388,604 of record PYAF01004261.1, on the reverse strand, counting down.
CAGTGATTGAGTCAGTTCCTTCTGTATATGATTTGGGAATTTGCATTTGGGGAATTACTCGGCGACCGAAGAGCAGCAGTCGCTATACTTGACCCCAAACAAGCGGTCACTACAAACAAACGGGGTTTTTTTAACTGTAAATTGCTTTTGTAGTGAACCCTAATTTTTTTTATTCATTATTATAGTCATAATTATAACTAAATTTTATTTAATATTTCATTCTCATCTAATAAATGGAATACCCTTTTGGTCTCCACAAATTTTACCATTCTTCAATTTTTAAATGAATCAGAAATTAATCTCGTTGATAATATGTTACTATTGCGGACTCAAGAAAAACACATTTAAATATTTTTTAATAAATATAAATGTTTTTTAATTTTAATTTTAATTTATAATATTTTTAAGATAAGTGAAACTCATTTAAATATTTTAAATAATTAAAAATATTTTTATTAATTATTGTTAATTTTTATGTTATAAAATGTATAATTCGATTATTTATATTAATTTAAAAAATTTAGATCTTAACTTTTATAATTTTATATATTACTTTATTACTTAAATATTATATAATATTAACAAATATAAATTTAATTATGACCACAAATAAACTGCTGAAGAAAAATATTTGTTCTTAACGTTATATATGTATCCATTAATTAATATTTTAAAAAATATAAGTAACAAATTTTAATGGTAAAACTTTTGGAGGCCTTTTTTGTCTATAATTTTTGGAAATCTCAAGACTTTACTTTGCGTGTCTATGGGCCAGTCCTGAAAATGTACAATAGAACTATTAGGTGCTGAGAGTTTGATCATTTTGCTACATAAGAGAAGAAGTAAGTATATTAGCCTTTGTCGGAAGTCGGGACAATTTCATCAAATGATAGATTTGTTATCAATTTCAGTAAAGGAATTTTTCTCAATGACAAATGCCATAATAGAAAGATCAAACATCGGTTAAAAAGTGAATAGTCCAATGGTTACTCATATAAACTCACTACTACTACAAAAAAAAAAAAAAAAAATCAACATCTTTTGGTTAATGTCGATTTTGATGAAAATTGATTTTACATAATACACTATGATATTTTTGTAAATAAAATGTTGTTTTAAACATCAATTTTTTAAGAAATTGATGTTAGTAGCAAAATCTTAATATTGATTTTTATAAAACCGATGTTATCAGTATTCAGTTAACATCGATTTTAAAAAAATCAATATTGTGCATGCTCAATCAACATTGATTTTATGTAAAATCGATGTTTTCCATAATACCTTAACAATGATTTTTAAAAATCAATGTTAACACTGATAATAATTTCAAATGATGTCTTTTACTCTACCACGCCTCGAACTCACTTGAAACCCTTTCTCTCGAACCCTTTACTCAGTGTCACCACTCTTAGTTACCACTCTCTCGTTACCATTGTGTCACCACGTGTTCACCATCATGACGCTGCCTATCCACTGTCGCATGTCTGCCATTGCCTTCTTTGGCAATGGTGCTTCTCACGCGAGCCAAATTGTGTTCTGGTTTGTTTTCCCTTTTTTCTTCACGTTTTCATTTTTGTTTTCCCTTTTTTCCTCACATTTTTGTTTTCTCCTTTTTCCACATTTTGATCATTTCAAATCCTAAGCAGGTTTCTTATTGTTCCCTAGTATTTGAGTGACATTACTCATTGGTCCTTACATACTTATGTGGTACTCATTAGCACTGCAAGAACCTAGTTTTAGAGTGACATTGCCCATTGGTCCTTACATACTCATGTGGTACTCATTGGCACTACAAGAACCTAGTTTTAGAGTGACATTGCTCATTGGTCCTTACATTGTTCCTTATAACCTAGGTTTTAATGTCCTTAATTTCAGGGGGGTTTTTTATTGAAGCTTCTATAAAAAAAAAAAATTGTCTTGTTTCTGGTTGTTATCTTCTTTTTTATTATTATTTCTAGTTGGATGTGTAATTGAGATGGAGTGAAGCATTAGCATAGGTGTCATTTTAATTTAGTGTTTGTATCAGCAGAGCACTATTTTTGGTGTGAATGAGTTGTATAAGTCTCAAATGGAATATTGGTTGGAAGAGGGACATTGTTTAGCTTGCCTTTACTTGCTAATTGTTTGTACACTGACACTATTTGGATTAAATTCTCCATGAGTAATATGAACAAAATTATACTATAATACACTAGCATTAAGAAAGGTTTGAATATTAGGAAAAAAAAATAAATATATATATATATATATATATATATAAGTGTTCCTCTTAGATTGAATCCTCCTAATCTTCTCTCAAACTCTAAGTATCTTTATAAGTTGACTCTGTCAAATTTTGTTAGAAGTCTAACTAACTCTAGCTCCCTCACCAACAGAAGTCACAAACTGGCCCATTGGGTAGAAATGAGATTATCTCAATGAAGAAATGAGATTGATACAATTCTTATTTTGGAGAATAAAATGAAACAATTAAATATATTTGACAAGGGCTCTTTGATCAAAATTAAGGTTAAGTATTTGAAATAACTACATGTAGATTGCTAAACAAGTGGTGTTTCGAACAAATTTATTTGCCCACCTGAGCAAAACAATGAATGGTTTTGTTGCTTTATGCAAGGAACTCCTTTTGTTCTTCTATTGAATTGGTATTTGAAATAATGTGCACATTTGAGTTCAAAAGGAAATCAATCATAATATAGCTAAAACATTGCATCAAACTAAAAAATGTGGATATGATGTACCCTTATACTAAATAAAATAGTTGTTTAATGCTACTAAGTGCTAACTCTAGTGATACGTTTGTCATTGCACTTGTGAAATAAACTTCTTTTTCTATAATGGGGAAAAACAATTGTCCCACTTTCTAATGTTATTTGGCTTCCTTCATGGCTTCATCATCTTTTTCTCCTCATTTTTTTTCAAATATCATCTTGGCATCAAGATAAAAAGTTAGCAGTTGCAAAGAAAAAGCTAGCAAAATGTCAAGAGACTCAGTCTATACTTGGTAGGCAATTGCAAGTCACGTGCCCTTAGATAGAGATAACCATGACTCATCATAGTAAAAGGTTTCAAATGAATGAAAAGTTAGCCAAACCAACTTATGCCTGGTCAAATTCTTATGGGTCATGTAACTTAAATGAAATTGATCATGTTGAGGCATGTAGCATAGTGTTTCACAAACTATGGCATATTGATGAATTTTGAATCCCCACAACCTCAATATGGAGTAACAAAATTGTTGCATATTGATGCAAGTGATAAAAGTCATGGTCATGGTCCATGGATTCTCCTTGCCTTTGCAGTAGCATTTTGTTTACAAGACAAGATGACCCTGTTGTTTGTCCCTTCCTTTATAACAACAAATCAACCATCAATTTTATCTATTTTATCCTTAGATTATATACACTTTTTACTCCTTAGATTATATAAGTTTTTAGACCATGATTTGAAGTTTAAAAATTATTTTTAATTGAAACTTGAATGCTATATTTGTACATGATATTCTACAATAGTGGTAGTAATATATAGTATATATTTCTTGTTCTTGTTTATATGTGTATGCTTTGGAGGTTACAATTATAGAGAATAAGGTAGTACTCTAAGAACAAATAATTTGTTTTTCACATGGTTATAGTTTACTAGTTTTCTTGTTATCAAGTAATGATTTTTCATTTAGTTCAGCTACTAATGCTAGGGAGAGTGCTCTCATAAGCACATTGTTTCTTGGGGATCAAATTATATCTTTTCTAATTGGCCAATTCAGCTTGCTTTGGATTGATTAGTGCTAACGCCTGAAATTCAGGCGTTGATGATGTAGAGAGTGAATGGGGCCAAGGTTCTAAGCTTGATGTTCTCGAAGCAAAGATTGCTTTAGATACTTCACACACTATAAAGACAATTTTCATTGTTCTGAGACTACAAATAGGGTCACCAATGACTTGGCCAAAGTAAGACAATTTCTTGATGAGTATGTCATCTAATGGTAGCTTTTACTCATTAAGCCTACACATTTATAACCTTTATTCTCTATAAACTGCTAGAGCCGTAAAATCTATTTGTCTATGATGATCAAATATAACATTGTTCAAAATTGCTTGGTTTCATTGGGAAAAAAGATTTGCTAGCAGTTGTAGCTATTTGTTTTCTTTTGTCCTTTAATATCTATTAAACTAGAGCATACTTTTCAGACTTCTTTAATTTATCTCAATGATTGGATATATATTGTTGTTGATGTCAAATCATACCACCAATTAATTTTCACTCGAAAAAGAAAGATGCAAAAGCTTGACGACGTTATCCTAATTTCCTTGTCATTCACCAACTTGCAAATAATAATAAATTATGTTAAACACCGAAACTCACGAACCACACTACAAATTCCCAAGACATAAAGTACTAACTAATTAAATAAGCCCTTTATATACTATTGTTGAACTTATTTTTTATTCTTTTCTCGTTTTCACTTGATGTATACTCTGACTTTGTCACTTTGTTGTTGCTTTGATTAGGTTTAGAAGGATTGTTTGCGAAGATGAACACCATACCTAAATATAATAGTTGGTTGTCTTCAAAGTAGACATGTATATTTGAACTTAGTATTTTATCTATTTTATCCAAGAATATATTATTTTATTAATCACTAACATATGTTTCTTTTTCATAGACTCTTTTTCTTTCTCATCTTGCATCGTCGGGTCACACTTCTTGTTTTTGCTAGCAAGTATCCATCATTGTATGTATGGTTTTCTCTTTTATGCTTGTGTATGCAAGGTTGTCAGAATTGCGATTCTACGTAGAATCGTGGAGGTCTCGTAGAATTGAATCGTAGAATCGTAAGAGTCTACTTCAAGAAAAAAAAATTACCTATATATAAATATGAAACAATGACATAACTAATTTTGTCAAATTTGATGAGTGCAATTATAAACAAGGGATACTAAAAAAATTCAAAATAACAATTAAAGTATTAAAGTTGTTAATACAAGTAAAGTGTATTCATAAAAAAGAGAGTGTAAATAGCAATTACTTAAATTAAAACAAAAGTCCAATATTTAATATAAAAAAATGAGCACAAGGTGTATGGTAAGCAAAAAATGGGTGCACGAAGCAAATCGGCCCAATTTCGTAAAAAACCTAATCTTCTCATATAAAAACTTCTCTTCTTCCGCTGCTGGCCCATGCACTCATTTTCTCACGTTCTGCTACTGCACTTATTTTCTCGCGTTTTGCTGCTGCTGCTGCGCTACTTCATCTCCACATATAAAAGCTTTCTCCTTTTCTTACCTTTTTGTTGTCCTTATTAGCGCGAGTTTGTCAGAGGTTTGGTGGTTGCAAAGGATTGACGGAGGTGTAATGGTGGCATGAATTTGAAAGAGGTGTGGTGGTTCCAAAACGACGCCGTTTTACACAAAACTAGACTCGCCAACTCGCTGCTCACTCACGATTCTACTTAGAATCGGGCGATTCTACGTAGAATTGCACGAGTCTACCCCTAAAACGAGTTTGCAACAGATTTAAAGCGCGGAGGATAGGTAAACTCGTAAAATCGTACGATTTTGCGATTTAAATCGTGAGTTTAACAACCATGAGTTTATGTATTTCCCTTTTAATACTATTGTTTTATATTAAAGTTAAGGATTAATACATTATAAGTGAATCTTAGTTTTCCATTTGAGGTTGAATACAATTATTAATACAAATAGTTTAGATTAATCGTTGTATTGAATTTTTAATTGTCCATTTGGACAGTTTAGGAAGAGTCATTTTTTATATTTTATCCATACATATGGGTTAAGTCTCTTTTCTTAAATTTGATGTAATTTCGGTTTAGTTCATTTCACTTTGTTCTTTGTATGCATAATTGATTGTGATGAAATTGATGTTATCGGTTTCATGTCGTGTATTCGGAGTGTTGTCAAAATTTTGTCAAATTTAATAAAAGATATTTAACTTATATGTATGAATGAAATATAAAAAAATGTCTTCATGAATGGGATAAACCACGCCTTTTATGAAAAAAGTGAGATCTTCATGCATGGGATAATTTTGTAAGTATCATAAAAGAGGTAAGATAGATCGAAGTTGGATGAAAGCATCACACATCACTGAGGAGTATGTCAATGGGGTTGAGCAGTTTTGAAATTTGCTCAACGAAATGCACCAGGTATGGGTGGAAAATATTTTTGTCCTTGTGTTAAATGTGTAAATGGAAGACCACATGTAATAAGTGATATAAGGATGCATCTTATCTGTCATGGAATTGCTCAGAATTATACAAGATGAATATGACATGGTGAAATGAGAAGCATGTCAACAGTGTTGCAAACTGAGCATGTTGATGTTAAAATGAGAGATCGGTTAGAGGATATGATCTGCGATGTTGGACATGATTCCTTTCAGCAAGCACATGCACTTTTGTATGATAGGTTAGAAAGTGATTTGAAGAAGCCTTTGTATATGGGTTGCACAAAGTACACACAGTTGTCAACGATATCAAGTTTGATCAATTTGAAGGTAAGATATAAGTGGAGTGATAAAAACTTCTTTGATTTTCTTAAGGTGTTGAGAAAAATGCTACCAAAGGAAAATATGTTACCGAAAAATAAATAACTATAAGGTGAAAAAGATACTTTATCCTATCTTTATGGAGTACCATAAAATACTTGCATGTTCTAGTGATTACATATTGTACATGAATTTGAATACTACAACTACCCTTTTTAAAAAAAATACGTGGATTCCCTCACAATTTAAGATGCTAGTATATTTAGCAACATTTGGGTGTCTCCGAGTATGTACAACTTTATTTGTTTAATAATATGGAAATTTTAAAAAATATTATTTGTGGCTTTTAAAAATTTGAATGGGTACAAAAGAAAAATATTGGAAAGAAACTGTGAAAATAAAAATCCAGTATAAGTTGGCCATAAAATAACATAACAATCTTCACCAACATTAAAGCATTTGGGTTGCCTCATATGACGCTTATGCGTTTTAGGAGTTATGCTTTGAAGGAATGCAACATAATCATCAACATGAAAAGATCCCTATCGCTGGTAGCTAGGAAATAGCTTATATATGGAACATTGGAACTGCATGTGCTGAAGCAATCCATAATGGGCAAACTTCCTAAAGTAGTTTAGCTACTATTCAATCAAATAGTCTCAAATGAACCTTCCACCCTGCACGAGTAAAAATGTAAAAAAATGTCTCAGAAACTTAGAATACAAAATTTAAAGAAATAAACATTTGCTTCATTTGTTACTATATAAAATAGTTTAAGCAAATATAGACACAAAAGATTAAAATAAAATGTTGATAAAAAAAATCAAGTCTTTAAATCTTATTTAACATATTGCAATATGTTAACTTAAAATATTGACAGTTATAATTAAAATATTGATT
>PYAF01004261.1:365331-381100 GCA_007407185.1 Glycine tomentella | reverse complement strand
AAAATATGAAGACAAAAAAGTGGAGAAAAATAATTAAAAGTAGTTATTGAAAAATCTGAAAAAATGAGAAAGTTGAAAGCACATAGTAAGGAGTTTGATAAAATAAAAGTAAAAAAAAATCAATAATCCTTTTAATTTTAAAATATGTGCATTTCAAAATATTATTTATTGTAAAGTCTTTGAAAAAAAACATGAAGAATAAAGAGAAGTACATTAGTATAAACAATTTCATTAAATTTTGCAAAATACTTTATAAATTTTCAAGAAGATTTTATCATCTTCGCATATAAAAAGGAAAAAAAGAATAATTTTTCATGTATTTGAAAAAAAGTTGGTATAATGTTCAATTGAGAATTGGATACAATATGATTGATAATAAGTTACATAGAAAAAGTGTGCAACCTCATACTGGCATGAAAGGTAAGCGTGTAGTATCGAATATGTTGAGTTATTTTTCCATATTCACCAATGTCTATGTATGCAAAGTAAACTTTGGAAAAATATGCTGAGTTTACAGAATGCTGGGCAGGGAGGATTTGGTCACAAATGTAATACCTGAAAAATCTGAAAATAATATATTGTAAAATAAAGATGCCTTGATGGATTAAAATATAAAGAGGGCTTGAATACATTGATATAATTCGCACTTACAACTTCCATCCTTCCAAATCTATAATCTAAATAACAATATTTCAAACATCATGTAAACCAAATTTCTACCAAAAAGATAATTATACAGAGAAAGTTGAAGAAGAAGAAGAAGAAAAAAAAGCAGAGGAAGAAAAAGAATTGAGATCAAAATTTGAAACCAGAAATTAAGAATAAAAATGAGAACCTTCCTTTGAGTCATTATTATTAATTTGAGGGAAGGTGTTGTGCAATCGTGTATTATTTGAAGGGAGTGTGCATTTACATTCAAATTAATTAGCTAATCCAAAACCGTTTATATATTAATATTGTTATTGGTTGATAGTAAGAGTATATGAAAGTGTCGATTACTAAATAGAAATTTCAAAAGTTTGTGTTTATATTGTTTTTTCATTTTATTTTAACTAAGTACATGAATTTTATTTATGTAAATAATTTTTGAAGGATAAAATAGTGCAAATAAAAGTGGAGAATAAAAACAATTACTTAGAGAAGTACTCTATTTATTATACATTATAGATGTTTTTCATTTTATTCTATAACTAAGTATATGGATCTTATTTATGAAAATAATTTTTGAAGGGTAAAATAGTGCAAATAAAAGTGGAGAATAAAAACAATTACTTAGAGAAGTATTTTCTTTATTTATTATACATTATAGATGTTTTTCATTTTATTCTATAACTAAGTATATGGATTTTATTTATGAAATAATTTTTGAAGGATAAATAGTCCAAATGAAAGTCGAGACCAAAAATAATTACTTATATAAGTATTTTCTTTATTTATTGTTATAGATTATAGGTTTTTATGATTATAATTTGCTTTCACTTTATTTTCTTTCAAAAATTAATTTCACATTAAAATCACTTTCTTTTAATCTAGAGTATTAGGGGTGTTCAAATTCAAACCAATCTAAAATAAAAATAAAAAACCAAATCAAACTATTCTTTTTGAATTTTTTGGATGAATTTTTTCTCAAACCAATTAGTTCAATTCGATTTGCAGTGTGTATTTTTAAAACCAATCTAAATCAAATCAAATCTGAACACTTGTATTAATATTTTATATTACTTTATTATTATATATTTTATATGTGTATCTCTTGAATTTCATAATATTTTATAAAGTTATCTATACAAAACTTATATAATGCATGTTATATTTTTTCAAATGACTTTTTTAAGATATGTTTAATTTAAAATAGATAAAATTTTACATATTTTATTGTAAAAGATTTAGTATATTAATAAGTCTCATAGATTATTATCAACAATTTTTTTATGTAATTTTATTTAAAATACAAAAAAAAATCATAAAATACTGATTTGATTTTATTCAAATTTTATTTTAAATGAAAATCAAACTATATATATTTTCTAAGTTTGATTAAAAAATAGAACATATTATAGAAACATCTATTAAGGATGGTTCATATACCCTTATCATTCTTTAAGAATACCTTATCATTCTTTAAGAATACTTTCATGCATTGTGTTAGATATTATCGAAAATCCATTTTTTAGATATCAAAAACCAAATCACAAATACCCCTGTATATTACTAATCAAGTGGCTCTCAGAATCTCAGTGTTTAAGGACGATTCATATTCTTTTTTCTTTTTTTTTTTTTAAAGAACGATTCATATTATTAATCAAAACCCCCAAAAATCCTCTCTAGTACTGAAAAACTAAAATAATTGGGGAGGGAATTTTCTCTCCAAACACAATTTCCCAAATCATATAAATAAACAGTAAAAAAATATTATAAAAGAAGGAATTGGCGCTTCATGGTCTCCTTCACTCACTCACTCAGTCTCTCTTTCTCAACCCTAACAAACTCATGTAGCTCCATTGTCGTTGACCACCGTGCTCCGATCACAGCTAAGGTCACCGGCGGTGATCCTATCCACTCCTTCCAGGTGTAAAAATCGCTGCTTTACTCTAATGGGTCGTTTCGTTTCTCTTTTCATTTTTACATATGACGTGTTTGTGTTTATGCTTCTTTTTTCCCCCCATTTTTAATGTGACAAGTTTTGACTGTGATTTCTCAGAAGCGTAGAAGTAGTAGTTGGCACTTGATATGGCCATAGAGAAGAGCAGTGCTCGCAGAAAGTTGTTTAGGCGCCAGGTAATGCCTTTTGTTCTTCATTCAATGGGCTTTATTCATTTGGGGTTTCACCCTTTACAGTTTTCATCATGACCTTAAATTTGTATGTTTTTTCTAGTAAACTATCATTTTAATCCTTGAAAGTGTATGACCATCACATTGGTCCTTAAAATTAAGGAAAATCTAAATGAGTCTCTGAAAGTGCAATCTATCAATTCCATTAGTCCAAAATAAAAATAAAAAAAGCCTGTGACTTGAGTGATAATAATATATGTTTAGACCAAAATAACGGAAAGTGTGGATTTTTCTTAGTTTTTCATGGACTAATGTGAGAGGGTTTTACACTTCCCGGGACCAAAATGGTGGTTTACACTATTTTTTTAATAAGTCTCATTACTGTTATTCCTCTGTTAGTATTTTCAGTGACTAGTTTGAATGCCTGTTTTGTGTAATGCCTTGCATGTGTGTAAACCCAAAAGGACATTATGTTTTTCTGTTTAGTATAGGAATGGAGGATTTGAAAGCCCCATGTTTTTGTTTAGCAAAACCCCTCAGTTTTTGTTTGGAGATAGAAAGTTCATGTTGAATTAAAACAAAAGGAATATAAATGTTTGCTGGAATAATAGATTGAAACTCAGGCTTTAAGGCAATAAATGAATTGGTTTGAATTTTGAAAGATTTTGGGTTTATGACTTATGTGAGACTTTAAAGGGGATTTTGATGAAGATTTTGCTTCTTAAAATAGCTATATGGTTTTTTATTCACAATCTTGGCTTTTTAGAATGCTATTAAAAAGCTTCTATTACATGAAATCTCACAGCAGGACATATATATCTATCAAATTAGATAGCTAGGTGATGATAGCTTTGGGAAATTACATGCGATAGTAATTTGTCCCATTGTTTATTTTCTTTCATCAAATATTTTAAATTATTTATATTATTTATATTTTCATTGCTACCAAAAAATATAATAATATTCTACTTAGAAAATTAATTAATCATTTGATCATATTAAATTCTATAATTTAATCAACCATCCAATATTAAAATAATTTTTTTTAACAGAGATTAGAATACTTGTTTGTGTGTGATCCCGTAAATTCAATACTAACTCGCTAATATATTAATCAAATTAATTTACTAATCAAGGTAGACATCTAACAACATTTCTTAACATCCAGATAATATGAAGTAGCATTTTACTTTCAAGAACCATTACAAGAATAATATATTTTTTTTTTTATCTTTACAACTCTAGGTTAACTCTAGAGTATGGTATTAATGTCAAACTATGTTGAGTTATCTTATAATGACTTAAGAAAATTATTTCTTCTTTCATTTAATTTTCTTGGTCGGGATATAATTTTATTCATAGAGTTCAAACTCATTATCAAGAGTTGATGAATTTCTTCTTGATTAATCATTAAGTCTAAAGATATTTAATCATATCCAATATCCATTCAACAAGTGCTCTAAATCATTAGATGTTCGAAATTAAAATATAACGAATAACTTGTTAATTACTATGACAATCGCAGGTCAAAGAAAAATATTAAATCTCTTCTTGAGAATTTTCTATTGACAATTTATGGTAAATTTAACCATTAGAAGATTTCAATTGAGTCAATTCAATGATCACATTCACATGTGACTCATCTATATATGTAAATTAATAAATAAAATTTATTAATATTTATCCAATAAATACTATCACATATATATATTATTTTATCTAGATTATTGATGTTTTATTTATAATAATCCTATGATCAAGAACGATTTAGATTAAAGTTAAAAAAAGAACTTGTTTCTCATTATCATAATATCCATTATGATAACAAGTCTTTAATTTTCATCAAGGACATTATCAAAACTATTTAATTGATTAAATAGTGAAATATGACAATAAAAATAAAATAATACTTCATTATTAAAACTAGAATTGATTACATGATGACTTGGACTTGGATGGGGGCATATAAATTTATTCCTAACATTTTGTTCTCATCATATATAACTAATTTACCTTATTTGTCCCTTGTGATTTTTTTTTCTTCTGAATGTTATTGTTATTCAAATGGCAAACAAGAAATTTATAATCAACTCTCGTTTTTACAATCGTGTTCTCAATATAGTCTTCATTGTTAATTATGTATTAATTGCAGATGGCAGGGGAAGATCAGAATAAAGGAAAAGCTTCTAACAGTCATCCAACAAAACAACGTAGTAGACTACTACCACGAATGACTTCTCAAATTCCACAGTATGCTTCATCAGATACAGTATCTCGTCCCTCGGATCCACCTACTGGGACATCTGATGTGAAACCTCCACCTTCAATACAAGGGGTACACTCACCATGTACTTCACAACCAACAAATTCAGATGCAGGACGCACCCTTAGATCATCTATTGCATTAGAGAGACAGAGCAATGATGGGAAGCCAATTCTATGCCTTGATGGACAAGGGTATGTTTTTGTATTTTGTTACTTATTTGACTTTTTTAAATAGATTTGACCATTTGCATGTAATGTTTGCAGATTCTTACCTTCACGCCTTGCTGCTAAAGGGATTAAAGATATCCTCATGAGTCATTATATTGGCCCCTGGCCATCTTGGAAGAAGATACCGATTAGCACAAGGGACTCATGGTTTGAAGAGTTTTTGGTAAAGTTTCATATGCTGATTATTACATTTAATTTGGATATGTATATTTAGTCTACTTTTAGCTCACGTTTTTTCCCGTGTATATAGATTAAGTTTTCTATTAGTCCACCAGATTACAATTGGGCAAAAAAGAATTTTGAGATGCGAGGTTCAGTATCGCTGACAAATAAGCTAAATAAGGCTCGGACCACAATGGATAAACCAAATTGGATTAAAGATAGTGTATGGGAGATATTGTGCGAGCATTGGAGATCTGAAGGATTCAAAAAGAAGAGTGCCCAAGCAAAAACAAATCGAGCATCTAATTGTGGAGCATCTCACACTGGTGGCTCTATTTCTGCATCTCAGCATAGAGCAAATATGGTTAAGTTGTCACTTAATATCATTTATTATGTTGTTTATCTCAAGATTTAGTTTAATAATCTGCTTAACTTAAAAACTAAAAAGATCTTGTAATTCTTGTTCTTTGTTAGATGAAAGAGACTGGAACCACTCCAACTCCATTGGAGTTGTTTCGTCGCATGCATCAACGTAAGGACAACACATGGGTGGATAGGAGATCACAACTTTTAAATGTAATGAGCTCCAACTTTATAATCATGTACATGTAATTGTTTATGGTGTTGTTTTACTCTATTTTGGTTTGTTATGAACACTTATTAGGCTTACATTGGTGATGATAGGAGGCATTTACTCGCACATTGGAACAATTGACCAAAAGAGCATTGGCACAAGGAAAACCTCCACCAAATGAGTTAGATGTGTGGTGTGATGTAGCTAGGTCGAAGAAAGGAAAAGTATATGGGCTTGGAATGGAATCTAAGGCAGTTGCAAGAAGGCCTTGCTATCATGACTCATCTTCATCAATGGAGTGGGTAAAAAAACAAGAGTTTGATGAATTGAGAAAAAAGATGGAAGGAGTTATAAATGGAAGAGATGAGCTTCAAACCAAAGTTGCAAATACTGAGAGGCTCATTGAGCAGAACAATGCATTGATTCGACAATTGATGGAAAGCATGAATCGATAGTCCATGCCATCCATGTAGTACAGAGGAAAGTCAAGATGAGGATTAGACAAAGTCACTAAGTGAACCATAGTGACTCGTTGATACTGATTTACCTTTAATGTAATTGTGTCTCGTATGACAAATGTTTTGCAGTTTGGATATTAACGTATATATTAACCTTATGAGGTTCAAAAAATGTGTTTTGAAATGTTTTTACTTTAATGTATTTATGTATTTTATTTTCTTATATTGTCTTTCAGGTTCATATACTTAAGAGCAAATTACAGAGACATCCCTCAGTTTTATTTTAATTATACATGCATCCTTTCCTTTTTTGGGCCTTACAGAAAACCCCCAACTTTTGACTATTGGTCGCACTGGCATCCTCTGATCCCTTAACACCGTTAGTATGTTAACTTCAACATATCATGTGCCCAACACATGTCTTTAAATTATTATTTTTTGTATAAAATGCCCGTATCTTCCTTGTGGACACCCATTAAAAGGATCTGGATAAAAAGTTGGATTGAACTTGTTATTGCTGCATGTTTTTTTTCTTATTGATATCGTTTGAGTCAATGAGTATATATTTTTGTTAATTACCTCAAATAGCTTCCATATGGTGAATAAGCATGTTTGTTGCATTATAGGAAATGGAAAAGTATTCATGGACACTCAATATGTTATTATACATCTAGTGAGAGAGAGAAACATAGATATTATGATGTGATATGAAGAGAGATAGAGAAAAATTATAGATGTTGGTTATGTGTTTAAAAAGTGTGGGTGTATGTATTATTACTCATTACAACATTTGCCAACTCTCTCATCTAGAGGTGAATTAAGGTTCCATCTTTGTTTGCCATGTTTCTTTAGGAGTGATGAGGTAGAAGACACCAAACTGATGAAGTTCCTTGTAAGAGGTAACTTGGCACTAGGGGCAAATATTTGATGAGATTCTTGTTATTTAATTGCTTGAACATTGTGTTTTGTACTACCAGGAGTAGGAAGCAAAAGATGAGGGAAGTGTAGCTGATCCAAAGCTATGATACTATAAAGGAAGCTATATGGTGAAGTTTGCAGAATGTTTTCATTTTGGGCTGTATTGAATATTGGATTTCATAAATTTTATCCTCTATTATACTCTAGGCTATTGCTTCCTATACTCCTTATTTGTCTTCCGGGATGACCAATCTGAAATGTAAAATTACTTGGATTAAGATCCTCTACAGTGGTTAAAAAAACTGCACGAATCTGGTTTTTTGACTTAATTTATTAAATAATAAATTTACCTGTTAAAATTTATTTTTATAAGTTTTAAGGTTAAGTTTATAATTGCACATCCTGCAGTTTCAAAATATACTGCAGAGGATCAAGCATTATTGATGACTGCAGCCTCAAGTTTTATCTAGACATGCTTCACATTATTAGTATTGATAATGATTAATTAACTGAACGCAACACGACGCAATACTTTGCAACCAAATCAATCACTTTCTTGGTAGAATTATTCTATCCTAAAAATATTTCTCTGCCTTTTTTTCTCTGTTGAATTGAACCCTTGTTAGTTACTATATAATAGTACTTACTACAACCATAGATTTGAAACAAGATGGGCTAAGAAACTTATTTCATACCATCTTCCTTAATCAAATCAAATAAATAATTATTTTTTGCATAGTACTTTAATTTTGAACATGATCACTGCATGGACATTTCTTGAGATCACTTGTTCCTTCATGTGTAACTTCTAAGGTGTCCTACATTTCTTTTGTACTTTGACAATTTGATACTCTAAAGTATTCATCAATCCCTAAAGTGGATGTGATTATGTTTTTGGCTTTTAAGTTACGTTGTACCTTCTTGTTGCGGATTCGGCAAGTATACCTATCGTACAAGTAAAAAAATGGTAGTAAAGTATCGTCTTCACGAGGATTGAAACACGAATTTGATCATAATTAACATCTTTAAATTGGAAGGAATAAAATTTAATTGATTTATGATTTGTATTATGGATTGAAGAATTTAAATAACAAAAATAAATTGTAATTGAAATTAAAGATGAATTTAATTATGTTTTTGGAATTTATGAGGAAGAATTGTAGTCAAAGCACTCAACCTTATTATCCCTACCTCCTTTATTTGGATTAATTACTGAATTACTTATTCTTAATGTTCAGATAATGTATTTTCCATCAAACTAGTTAAGCCCTAATCCCTTAGTGACTTTAACCCTTTAATTTAATTAAAACCCTAATTCCTTAGTGATTTCTCATAAAATAAGCATTAAGAGATACATTAATAATTCCGCAATCATACATCCCTATCCCTAGATAATGTAGCAATTGTTACTTTACTCTTGTCAGAAGTTAAAGTTTCAATATCCCTATTGTAAACCCTAACCCTCAGAACTTTATTAGAATGATCAGCCCTAATAAAGATATGATCAATGCAAACATAGTAAAATAAAACAAATTAGCATAAATAATATAGGAATCAATCCAATTACAGAGAAGTTCACATTAGGTTTTGGCCCTAACTACAAAGATAAGGGAATTAGCCAGACATGGTGATGTCTAGCTTGAATACAATGATAAGAAGGTTAATTAAAAAGAATACAAGGAATGAAGAGTAAGCAAACCCCTCAATCTTGGCCTCCTTCTTGATTTTTCTTCAATGCCTCTTTTTCTCTATTTCTGCCCCACTGAACTGCCTTCTCTGTTCTATTATGCTCCTATTTATATTTGAATCATAACAGACCTAACAACCTTTTTTTTTAATGTTATCTTTTAGCTAATTTGAAATTCCTGTGTCGCTGGCGCGAGGTTTGGCGTGACTCGCGCCAACATCCAGTAACCATGACGCGATTGACGTCATTCTAGGGCGACTCGCGCCAACATCCAGTAAGTTTGGCGCGATCAACGTGGCCCTGGCGCGATTGGCGCGAGATGTCAGAATCCGTTAGCTCCTTATTTTGCTTCTTTTCTTCCTTTTCTTGGCTCCTAACATCAAAACTGCATGAATTAGTAATAAAATCAATAATAATGTAATTTATATCTATTTTGGCCTTTATTTGATATTATATGCTTAATTTCCTAATAAATTTAACCTAAAAACTACATATGCTAGCAGCATATCAAATAATTCCCAGATTTATATATTGTTGTCCTCAGCAATAAAACAAAATTTTATTGTAAGGGAAACTATATTCAACAATTAAGCATATCATCACATACACAATCTCAGAACTACTTGTAACATGAAATTGAATTCCATCTGAAAATTTCAAGAATACTTATCAATTCCATCAACATAGAACCTTAACTTGCATACCCCTCACCAAGAAATATAATTCATTCCTCACTCAAGTGTTTAGGGTAATTGTAATCTCTCAATTCCTCTAAAGCTATAATACTACCATAGGCTTGATTATATTCTCAAGTTCCTGAAAATAAGAAACATAAATACATACACAGTTGATCAAAAGGTCTTTATAAGGTTGTAACTTGGCCTGGCTTGGGGTAGGAATATTTGGAAAGTAGCTAATTATCATTGAGATTGGAAAATTGATCTTCTTTAGACTCATTTGGATCTCAATTTGGAATCAGTTCTCCACTACTTCTTTTTATTCATAATTTTCCCTTCCTTTCTCTTCTTTTCTTCCTTTTGCTTTTGCATGTCTTTCTTCTCCTTTCCTCTTTGAACTCATTTGTAGACAGTTCTTTTCTTTCCTTTTTTTCATTTGACTTCTTGTGGAGTTCACCTTGCTTTCTTTCTTCTTCTTTTCAATCAATCAACATTCCAATCTCAGGTGAGGTAACTCAACAGGCATGGTTCAAACATTTCATCAGGTAATTGAATAGAAAAGTCTCAAGCTCAAAAAGGGTTAACAATGGAAGAATTTTTCAGGTAAGCTAATTTGGCCATGGCTAAAAGAATAAAATGCCTTTATCATATCAACTATGCAAATATTGTAGAGAAACAAAGTAAGTTCTAGAGTATTATTTAGAGTGAGGTCACTCTGACAAGAAAATTTTCTGTATAGGCTCAATCCTCATAAGCAATGGTATCAGTCTAGATTCTCCTAGTTCTAATCATGTTCTATGTAATTCTATACTATGTTTGTTTCATACATGCTTCCAAAGACAAATATCATTCAATCAAATTTACCACTGCATTGGCAATTCCAAATCTGGATTTAATCTATATGCTCTAGTCTTTTATTATCCTGATTTCTGCAAATTAACAATTTTTTTTTATTATTATTAGATGTCATTTGCTTTTTAAATGTAATTCATCAAATAAACACATATGCGTCCCCATTCCCAGATTTAGGAAATTGCTGTCCCCAGCAATTCTTAATCAAGAAATTCATGCACTAATGAAATAGTGACACCAGTGTGCATTATTTGAGGAATAACATTCATTAAACATCCATATAAACAAAACATGTAAAAGAATTTTTACTTTGACTAAATGAAAACACACTTAATTAGATTACCATAATTTAAATAAAGCAGGAAATTGTTCAAATTGGACAGAATTAAAATGACTGAAACATAAAGACATAAAAGAAAATAAAAAGAGAATAGAAATTGTCCATGAATTGCAAATATCACTCCTCGGCCTCCATAGTATCATCATCAGCTGCTTGAGATGGTGCAAAGGTTGCTGCTGATGGCTCAGGAATGTTAGAAGGGTCGGGAGAAACATGATGTGGTGTTGCATGTGGTGGTTGATAAGTAGTGAAATCAATGGAGAAGTGTCTGCATAGATCCTCCATCATCCGTGTCTGATAAGCCAATTGAGCTTGAATCTGCATATAACTCGGGAAATCCTCGTAGACCATCTCATGAGGTCGGATTGTGGTAGTAGTGGAAGAAGGTGGTGGCGGTGC
Source organism: Glycine tomentella (assembly GCA_007407185.1). Taxonomy (NCBI): domain Eukaryota; kingdom Viridiplantae; phylum Streptophyta; class Magnoliopsida; order Fabales; family Fabaceae; genus Glycine; species Glycine tomentella. Next base: position 369,768 of record PYAF01004261.1, on the reverse strand, counting down.
TCGCACTTCTGGTTGAGGCATCTCATCACTAGGACTCTTATTAGCCCTTTCTTTAGGTTGTAATTTAGAAGTTCAGATCAATTGCTCCTGCCAAGTATAATGAACCAAGGTTTTGTAAAAAAAAAAAAAAAAATAAATTTGGCCTGCTGGTAAGTCACGCCAGTAGCGTGGGAGCCACGCCAGTAGCGTGGGAAGTGCTCCAATAAACCATTTTCCACTGGTATGCCACGCTGGTAGCGTGGGACTCACGTTGGTAGCGTGGGAGCTCGGGCTGAGGGCCTATAAAAGGCCATTTTCACATTTTTTTGAAGGAAAAACTGCATTCCTTCTTCTTCCCTTCGTTTTCTGCCATTAAAGCTTGGGAAAAGCTTCATATCTTCCCCATACTTCATCTAAACACTTCCTAACTAGCTAGAAACATGATTAGAACCTGTTATGAGCTAAAATCCAGCTTCTAACTTCCTTAAGACCCATCAATCGGAGAGATCCCTTTCTCTAGGGGACTTTACAAAGCTTGGATTCTGAGGAGAAAGAAGGCGATTCAAGGACGCTGAAGCTTGGAGAAGTGATCCTCTAGCCTTCCACGACTGTTTTGAGGTAAGAAACTTAAGATTTGCCGATTGATTTGTGAAATTGGTAATGAGATGAATAGTAACCCATTTATGTTAGGGCTGGAATTAGGCTTGGGTTCTTTAGAAAAGTATGCTCAGGAGGTTGTTTTGATGAATATGGAACTTTGAAACATGACTTTAGATTAAGTTTGGTTTTGACTCTGAGATATGGATGAGTAGGCTAAATGAAGGGTATTGTGAGATATATGAGCCTAAGTGCCTTTACAAAAGTTATTCAGAAGGCCAAATAAACGGTGAAAACGTGTTGATAGAACTGTTTTAGCTAAGTTGGATTATTATTGATATATGGTCTGGACAAAGGCAATTGAACTGGTTGAATTGACTTATACAAAGTCTTAGAGAGACTCTAAGGCCTTGGTTAGGCTGAGATAGATCCTGCTGAGGGTCTGTGAGTCACCTATGAGGTGGTTAGTTCTAATAACCCTAAGATAGTTGATTAAGAGGGTTATAGAAAGGAATTATGGTTTCCTTTCATTAAACGGTTGAGAACTGTTGTTAGGTGTTTTGTATGGTCTTATTGATGATTGATTGTGTTGTATGCCTGTATATAGGGTGGGACACCGAGAGTGTCAGTGGTGGAGACCACAGCCCAGGGATTGGACAGCAGAGCACTACCGTGGCAGGTAAGCTCTTTGTTCTTGAGAGTGTTTTCCCACTACTTGTGTTTCCCCCATACTCTGAGATAGAGTGATGGGTGTATCTATGATTTACATTCATTGATTGGTTGTTACAGCTTTCTTCATGATGATATGTATGCATGTATCTGTGCTTTGTGTATGGTTGCCTTTCGGATAGATCTTCTGGCTAGTAGATAGATATGGACCTCCCTAGGAGTAGAGCGCAACTCCTAGCTTGGTTTGCTCCATAGGAGAGATTCCTCAAGACCAAGAGATAGGTGGTCTCATGATGTAGCAGCCTATTCTCGGAGGTACTATATGGCGTGCATCCTTGTGTAGGGGTAGCTCCCGTTGGATGACACAGGTGTGAGTTCCGGCCTTACACTGTGGACTGAAATGGTCCACGATGACTTACTGGGTACTAAGATGGTCCCAGGGGACTGAGATGATCCTGGATACTTGTGATGTACACATTAGAGCTTGTGTGTGCCTATGTGTTGTTGTGATGATGTTGTGATGCCTATTAATGTATGGTGATCATGGAAGTGAGCCAAGGTGAAGGAGAAGCTCCAAGAACCCTGAGCTTACTGAGATTTTTATCTCACCCCGTGTGTGGGAATTACATTTTTCAGGTTGTACAGCTGACAGGAATGAGAGACCCCAGGGTGAGATGCCTTAGTAGGGGACATACATGTATAGCTGCTTGGAGCAGTGTTTTGAGAGCTTGGCTACTCATTGTTGTGTGCAAACATATATATATGATATGTGTTGTTATTTTGTACCCTGTGGGGAAAATTGGATATGTTTGTATATATTGAATTTTTGTATATGGTGTAACCTCATATGAGGATTTGATAGGTGATAATAGGGCACTGATGCCTACTTTTTGTGGATACAGTTAAAGTATTTTGTTGTGGAATGTACATATAATCTAGGTGTAGGTAGATGGATATCTCGGTTTATAACCTCCTGGTATATCGGTTTAGATACTGTAGTCTTATCTGCCATAGTTTTACGTTGTTTAGATCACTAAGGCTGTTATGGAAATCTGGCATTCGTTTATTTTTTACTGTATATTATGTACCATACATAATGAATCAAGAAAAATGGTCTTGGGAGTGCTTCCTAAAGAGTTGAGTAATTGATTTTTATTTATTACCGCACTAATATGATAAAATAATATGATAATACACCGGATGCATACAGGGTGTTACACCAAGCATTCTCTACTGCGGCCAAGTAAGTCTTATGCGTCATAACGGACACTATTTTCACATCCATAGGCTCTTCATCTGGAATCTCCAATCCTGCCTTCATACAAAGATGAGAAATAAGTGAAGAATGGGCAAGTAGAGACTTACTGCTACCATCTTGAATCATGTGCAGTATCTTATCAGACAAGATACTGGCAATGTCAAGATTCTCATCTCCTAGCAGAACATATAATAAAATGGCTCTCTCCACATTCACATCCATCAAATTTGTGGATGGAATTACAGTATGATTGTTGAATTGATGCCAAAATTCTGCCTCTCTTGTAAGATCTTGCTTCCTCAACTTTTCTGGTATTAGTCCATTCCAGACTTGGTCTTCCAGGAAGTATATAACCCAGTGATCCCTCTTCGGATTTCATCTGCGAGTTCCAGCAATGGCGCCAAAAACTTGTTGCAGATTCGGCAAGTGTACCGATCGTACAAGTAATAAATTGATAAGTAGAGTATTGTCTCCACGAGGATTGAGGCACGAATTTGATCGTAATTAATATCTTTAAATTGGAAGAAATAAAATTTAATTGATTTATGATTTGTATTATGGATTGAAGAATTTAAATAACAAAAATAAATTGCAATTGAAAAGAATACAAGGAATGAAGAGTAAGCAAACCCCTCAATCTTGACCTCCTTCTTGATTTTTCTTCAATGCCTCTTTTTCTCTATTTCTGCCCCTCTAAACTGCCTTCTCTGTTCTATTATGCTCCTATTTATATTCGAATCATAACAGCCCTAATAGCCTTTTTTTTAATGTTATCTTTTAGCTAATTTGAAATTCCCGTGTCGCTAGCGCGACTGGCGCGACTCGCGCCAACATCCAGTAAGTTTGGCGCGATCAGCGTGGCCCTGACGCGATTGGCGCGAGATGTCAGAATCCGTTAGCTCCTTATTTTGCTTCTTTTCTTCCTTTTCTTGGCTCCTAACATCAAAACTACATGAATTAGTAATAAAATCAATAATAATGTAATTTATATCTATTTTGGCCTTTATTTGATGTTATATGCTTAATTTCCTAATAAATTTAACCTAAAAACTACATATGCTAGCAGCATATCACTTCTTTTTATCATCATCACTCCACTTATCTCTAGGTTTATCAATTATTTGATCTTATATCCTATTTGTAAGGATGAAATAGCCATTTTCTACATCATCCCATATATCTAAATCTATGGCTTGTACGAAGATTTGCATGCGAGTTTTCCAATAATGATAACCATCACCATTAAAAATAGGAGGCTTATTTATGGAGTTTCCTTCAAGAAAGAGAGAAATGATGAGGTCATAATTATTCTTGAAAAGGTTAAGCCTTATACAACAATCCTGCTCTAATACCACTTGTTATCCAAGTGAGGTTAATGATCTCAAGAGGGGGGTGGGGTGAATTGAGTTTATAAACTTTTTCTTTGTTAATACACTTTAATTTTTTTTATATGATAAATATAATAATGTATCAAAACCTTGACTAAAAAGAGAAAAAACAAGCAATTAAGATCTCTACCAATATAAATGAATACAATAAATTTATGATAAAAGTAAAGAGATAATGGAACAGAGAATTACAAGCTCTGTTTATACTTGTTCAGTCACTTCTTGTACTTACGTTGTAACACCCCGTAGGCCTCCGACGTGTTATCATTCATAATATCAGTTTAACGTTTAAAACATAGTTTATAAAACTCAGCGGAAGCACAGAATCGCTTTTCTTGATACATTACGTATGAAATAACATCAATCTCATAAAAGTCACACACAAAACACATATAGCAAACCCCTGCTGATCCAGTTTCTCATAACGCATATACCATAAAGACAGATACTAACAGAGTTAGGCAGATTTATCAAATATACAACATAAGAACTCAGGAGAACTCTCCTCATATACGTATCATATCTAGTTCTGTACAAATACATACA
>PYAF01004261.1:348064-359917 GCA_007407185.1 Glycine tomentella | reverse complement strand
AGTCCTTGGAAAACAATAGATTAAGGGATTGTTGCAATAATTTTAAGGATACATTTTCTCATAATACTTTGTCAGATGTTGATGCAGATGACTTTTATTCTGAAATGAAGGTGTTGCAAATGACTTTACCAAATGAGTCAATGACAGCAATTGATATTCTTGAATTTGTCAAAAATGCAGATTGTTATCCCAACGTTTCTATTGCATATCGAATCCTATTAACGATGCATGTGACAGTAGCTTCCGTGGAAAGAAGTTTTTCAAAGTTGAAATTATTGAAAAATTACTTGAGATCGACAATGTCGCAGGAGAGATTGAATGGTCTAGCAATGTTATCTATTGAGAGAAATATGTTGGATAAAATCGATGTAGATATGATTATAAATGATTTTGTGTCAAGAAATGTGAGAAGGAAATGCTTTTTATAAAGCATTATATGTATCTTTAATATACAGTTTTGAAAATTATTTGGGATGTAATAAATTTTTATATCTTTTAATATTATTTGTATTTAAAAAAATTTGTGTTAGGGGTCCATTTTTTCCATTTCGCCCCGGGCCAAAGAATTTTCAGGAACGGCCCTGAACACAAGTATCTAAAATGTTTATTCCAAGAATTTATTTTATGCTCGATTGTTAATCATAATGTGCAAAATATAGAAATTTGGATTTGCAGGTTGACAAATGAGTTTAAAAGCACCCAGGAAAAGAGACTAATCAAAAGGAGATTGGGAATGCTGTAAATCAAAACAAAAGGACTGAGGAAGATGCAATCAAAGTTTTGTCAAAGTCTGGTAAGGTAGGATTCTACTGTCACTACATGAAGTGTAATGGTGACCAGGCATATCATCACTGAGAATATATCTGGTTAGAGGCTAATCTCAATTCAGTTTCTATTTAATTTCCAAAACCAGAGTTTGACCGCCTTGTGTATTCTGCAACTAGTTGAGCTAGAGATGAAGACTTGTTCTTAAGCAGTTTCTTTGGTGAATCGTATTCCTCAATCAACCCTGTAGGATCAATATGAAGAGAAATCATATTCACATTTATCATGAGAAAATAAGTAAAAAAGGGTGACTAATAAAGAAAGAAAATAAGTGATGTTGCATTTGCATGTATGAATTTGATTATCCTGACTTGGAGAAATAATCACTTTTTCTTTAAAAGCTTTATCAGGAATTTAACAACAAATAAAAAAGTGATTATCAATAATAAATATAAAAACTGTCTAGCCTCCACATGTCGCTTTTTTATGCAGTACAAGACTACCATTTTTTTGTTAATCTTATATCTCTTCACCATCTCTCTTTTACTTTCTCTCTCTTTTTTATTATCTCTAGTGGTACACTTATAGTTTTTTTCTGGCGATTTTAACCTCTAAAATTTCTTTGTGGAAACATTTTAAATGTGTTGAATCATTTTCTGGCGATTTTTTAATCCAGAAAATGATTTAGCATATTTAAAAAGTTACCTCAAAGGAATTCTAGCAGTTAAAAATTGTCTAAAAAGAAAAATTCGCCACAAATCTACTGCCACCTCATCATTTAATGGAAAACTTTAACGGCAGAGACTAAGAACCAAACGGAAAAATAGTTCGAGGACTAAGATCAATCAATATTTAGTTGAGGGACTAAAAACAAAAATCTTGAATAATTGAGGGACTAAAAACACATTTTACCATTCTTTAAAATAAGACTAAAACAAGCAAGAAGAAAGAGATGAAATGATGTTTACCTTGATTTAAAAACAGAACCATATCACTGTCAAGGATTGAAGTTATCCTATGAGCAATGGTAATAACTGTGCATTCTGAAAAATGTTGCTTAACTGTTTGCTGAATAGTATTATCTGTGGCTGTATCAACTGAGGCAGTAGCTTCATCAAGCACTAAGATCTTGCTTTTCTTAAGCAGAACACGGCCAAGGCAGAACAATTGCCTTTGACCCATGCTCCAGTTTTCTCCATTCTCGGTAACTGCAAAAACTCATACTGATAAGTAATAGTACATTTTTACTACATTTAGACATATGATTGTGACATTTAAGACATGATATATCTATGTTTAAAGGTTTGAGAAGTCAAACCTATGGAGTCGAGCTTCCCTTCTTTTTTCCTTACTTCATCTCCAAGTTGGCACATATCTAGAGCCTGAAATGTTTCTTTAAAGAAATTAATATGGATAACTTGCACTATAGGGATAAATTCTTCATAGTGTCAAGCAAAACCAAATTACCTCCCAAATTTGTTCATCTGTGTACTCTTCCAGTGGGTCCAGGTTGGTTCTTACAGTCCCTTCAAACATTGTTGGATCTTGAGGAATGATGCTTAGTCTGGACCGCAAATCATGAATTCCAATCAAAGAAATGTTAATTCTATCTATCAATATTTGTCCAGCAACAGGTTCAATAAGTCGGAAAAGTGTTTGCACTAGGGTTGATTTTCCACTTCCTGTTCTTCCCACAATACCAGTTTTTGCTCCAGCAACAAAAGTGCAAGTAAGACCTCGTAAAACAAGAGGCAAGTGAGGAGCATATCGAACCTGCATCACTTGATTCTTCATTAGGGGTATATACCATATAAAAACAAGGATAAACTTGTAACCAAGAAGATGTAATTGTAGCCTTCAACTCAGAATGGAACAAACGGATAACATTTGAAACATACCTGTAAATCCCGGATATGAATCTCTCCAAATGATGGCCAAGAATAATTTGGTTGGTTGTCATGTATCACAAGAGGAGCTTCACTTGGAAGGGATGTGTATTGGAATATTCTTTCAACAGATATAATTTTGTTCTCCAAATTGCAAAGAAACCATATTATATTAAATTGTAAGGTGTTTAGATTAAGTCCATATGTCACAGCCAATCCCGCGATACCTTGTAAAAAAACACATTTAAAGGAATCAAATTTTGTGCTTAGTTTCATAAGAAGTAAAGTATGACTAGTGAATGTATATAGTTTGAAGTACTCACCAGGAGCAGTCATTGAATTTGGAAAAGATATCAAGAAAACCAAACAGGAGGCAAATGTGAGAGTGGATAAAATATCCAATCTGAAATTCAGCCATTCAATTGCAGTAGCACTGTATAATTTGGGCTGGGAATATCTGTCTATCAATTTCATATTTATGTCATTAAATCTTGATTCTTGCTCAAAACTTCTTATGGTTGTTGATCCAGAGATTGTTTCAGAAAAATGTTGTATTACTGGAGCTTGGCATGTACCCACTAATCGTGCCAACTCCCTTGCTGATGCAGAATAGTATCGCTGCATTTATTGAAGCACTCTGTTAGCATATATAGTGATGTTATTGGAATAATAATATCAGTGAGCTTCATTTTTCTTTTCCGATAGAACATCAGTTGATAAAGTAATACAATATAATATCAAACACTAAAATCGCAGACAATTCAGTAATACACTTCTTGTCCCAGAGGCAAAAGTCTACTATTACACAAATACAGCAATACACTTGCTGTTCCAGAGACAATAGTCTTCTACAGAGAGTATTCTTTGTCCACAAATAGAAAATAATTTCACACTTTCTAATTACACACCTACTATTAGATAATATATCCTTAATACATAACTACCTGTAACTATTTTCTGCACATAATTGTCATCCTACAGTTTCTAGTATAGAACTAACTGTCATAACTGCCCCTAATTCAGTTCCTACAATTTTATCCCAAAACTTATGTTATAAAATTTAAATACACGTTAAATACTTAACCAATTAGAAAAACACGTGCCTTGGAAAATAAAATAGGAGGAATGAAAGTCCAAATTAGATTCATTTGGTGACATTATTCAAAAAGCTACCTGGTACCATATGCATGCTGCCATGACTGGAAACAATACTATAAACACCTGCCATGCAGCTTGAGACATCACAACAATATTTCCCAAGAGTTGAACAAGATTGAAGACAATTCCCCATACTAGATTTGGAATGTTCATATCTAGTGCACTTTGGTCTGTGGAAGCCTGCAATAAGGTCATTTGTAAAAAGAAAATAGAGAAATCAAACTTTCAAAACAATGCAATAACCTGTATATCAGGTCAATAAGGTGTTTTTTCAAATTAAACCAATGAAAATTGTCAACATATTCTGGCATACTCTATTGAGGATTCGCCCACTCGGGGTGGCATCAAAATATGATATTGGTGCTCGAAAAATGCACAAATGCATTTTATTGAAGATCACAGTGGCTGTCTTGTATCCAGCTATCACAGCAAGAAATGCTCTGGCAAAGGTGAAAATGGAACTTAAAATTGCCAAAGCAACATAGACAACCATAAGTTTAAAGCTTCCAATATCAGGTTCTGCAGTTGCAGACATAGGAGTAGCCAAAGTCATCCAATAATTGCTAGCAATCTGAAAAGCCACAGTGAGTATCATTGAAAGTAATATGAAGGGTACAAGAGCTCCTCCATAAGCTGTCGTGATGTATTTCCAGTAGACATTAAATCCAACTCTACCCTTTTCCCGTTCTTCTTCTTGAACTAGTTGTCCTTTGGGTTCAACTGTGTCATCTGACGTATCATTTTGATCGTATACCACATTTTGCTCAAGTTCAAAATAACTTACTGAATTTGTGTCCTCCTTGGTGATAGTTGATGTTTTAAATGTTGGCCTTCTCTCCAAGGACTTGATTGAAGTCAAAGCTGCTTTGTGTGCACCTACAAGTTTCATAAAATCAGTGCCTGACCTGAGAATGTCATTGTATTTTCCTGATTGAGTTATTCTTCCTTCTCTCATGACCTAAATAAATGGTAAGCAAGAGAAAAATACTGAGACAATAGTAAATTGACTAAATGCTGATTTTTGAATTCTTTAGTGACAAGTCTATGATTCACTCACCAATATTAGATCAGCATCGGGTAAGAACTCTACTTGATGAGTTATATATATCACAGTTTTTGATTTTAAAAGGCCAAGCAAGCACTCCTGAAACAATGTAGTGTAAATGGAAAATTAGATAACATCCTGTCCATCTATATACATAACAGAACTATTGTAATTCTGTTTGAAGTATATCGCCTATTACAGAAGAAAGTAGAATCCAATTCTGTGAGGCTACAGCTGTAAACAATATTCTGTAGCAAAACAGTAGAGTTTAGGTGAGATCGTGCCTTAAAGAGATGGGATCCTGTATGAGCATCCAATGCACTGAAGGGATCATCAAACAGATATATATCAGAGTCTTGATATAGAGCACGGGCTATTTGCACTCTTTGCTTCTGTCCACCACTCAAATTGATTCCCTTCTCTCCGATAGTGGTCTGATCACCAAATGGTAGAACCTCAAGGTCTTTTGTCAAGGAACATGCTTCTAGCACCTTATCATACTTTTCCCTTTCCATCTCTTTACCAAATAATATGTTGTCTTCTATCTTGCCACTCTGTATCCATGGTGATTGAGAAACATAAGCCTTTGTACCACATATCTTCAGGGTCCCAGATATCTTTGGTACTTCCCCTATAATACAAGAAAGTAAACTGGACTTGCCTGATCCAACATTACCACATACAGCAACCCTCATACCATGAAAAACTGTGAGATTTACGTTTTTCAATGTTGGATTAGGGGAAGATAAATCCCAAGAGAAATTCCCATCTACTAATTCAATTGCCTTATCAGAACTATCCCGAGGAAGCTTCTCTACTACATCAGTCTTCCACTCATCTAGACGAAGAAATGATGCAATCCTTTCAAGGGAAACCTTAGTTTGTGCAATCATTGAAATGGTGTCAGGAAGACTGTATATGGGCATTTGAAGAATTCTGAATGTTGCAAGTGCTGATAAGACCTTTCCTGATTCAAGTGGGATTCCGATAAGAACACAAGCACCAAATGTAACCACAGCAATAAAAGTTGGGGCGTTATAGAAGAGAAATCTAATAATTGCTGTACCAACTAGGAATTTCTTTAGCCATGTCTCCTCAGTCTTTCTAAGATGAATAATCTTTGATAGGAACTTCATCTCCCATGCTTGCAGTTTTAGAATTCTCATACTGTTCAGAATCTCAGACGTTGCCTTCATTCTTTTATCTTTGAACTCCATTATCTTGCCTTGGAATTTTTCTTGCAATGATGCCACAGGAAGGTTTAGCAACATCACAATTACAGTGGCAGCAAGAGCAGCTATTGAACCAACCCCTACACTTCTATATAGAATTAACAAGGCCAAAGAAACTTGCAAAACACACATCCATGGATCATGCATGTACCAACAAAATTCACCAATCCTTTCTGCATCAACAGACATTAAGTTGATGATTTCTCCAGTGCTGTGAACCTCCTTTGATTGACATGAAAGAGTCAAACCTTTCGCATAGATCATTGCGACCAACTTTGATTGCATCCTAACCCCAACCTGCTGGAACCTAAACATCCAGTGCCTCTGTGAAACACACTCCACAAGCTTTGCAGCAACAAATGCCATAACCAAAACATAGCCTTCATTTTTAAACTTGTGTTCCCCATTGAGGTATTGAACAAAGATGTCAATAAGAAAGGGTCCAACATAAGAAGCACATGTGTATAGGAATGCAAATAAACCTGATAAAAGGATTCCTTGCCATGTGGACAAGAATAACACCTTCGCCAGCTTAAGAGTGGTGACATTCCTAACACTACCACACTCTGACTCAAGTTTATTTCTAAAAGTTGGAAAAACCCCATAGGCACTGTCATCAGAAGCAAGAAGTGGAAGGTCCTCATGGTCTAAAGTCTTCTCATTGCCCAGAGTTATTAATGGACTGATCCATGAGAAAGTGAGAATGCTGAAAAATCCAGCATTTGAATAACGGGTTAAATTTTTATTTACTCTAGTCTCACTGGAATCAGAATTGTTGCATACACTAGAGTCACCATTCAAAAGGGCCTCTTCGAGAGGCGCAAGCTTACCCATATTGTTAACAGAACATCCCACATAACATAGAAATAAACCAGTTATAGAGGAACCTATATCAGAAATAAGATACATAACTGGCAAGAAAACATGCTTTCCATAGGCTATGAAGTCTATAACTAGGCAAGAACAAGAAACAAAGGCATAGATCCACCACCAAATTCTCAACAAACGTGGGAAACTCGGATCCTGTGCCTCGGAGTTTCTAGAATTTAAAAAAGCACAAACAGCACCCCAAACAGCTGTTTTGAGAGCCAAATCAGAAACAGTGACAAGCTCCTCTGGACAATCATGTTTATACATGTAAAAGTAGCTTAGTAAGCACAACACAAGGTTGAACACAGAAATAACAAAGCTACAAACCAGGCTGTGTTTGTAATACGAGAAACCAGTATGGAATCGATTTCTCTCACTCTTTTCACTATGGTCAACTTGCACTTTCTTCCATACCCAACACACAACAAGCACAAGTAACAAGACTAGGTGGAGTGAAGCAGATACCCCTCGTGTGAAAATGGGTCGGAGGAGAAAATCAGTTACATGGTGCATCATGGAAGAGTAGTAGTGAGAGAAGAGTAAGAACATGATATGATACCTTACTTCAAAAGAAACAAAACCAAGCAAGAAGCTTCAGTTTTTCTGGGTGAAGAGAATAGTTGACTTGTTGACTCTGGGAGTGAGTATGTTAAAGTAGACATGAAGTTAGAAAATAGGTGAATTCCATATTTGATGGTTGGGAACTCTGGAAGATAATAAAATTGTTGCTGTTTAGTGTTAAGACAGGTTTTTCTTTCAGTGGCTTATGAGCGTCCTCCTCGGGCAGAAAGCAGGAGTGAATCACATAATTAGACCAATGATGTTTGTATGTCAAATTTATAACAATGAAGTATAATGCTAAAATAATATAATATAAATATAAATTATATAATAGTTAAAATAAACATAATAATATAAAATATAAAAGTAAAATAAACTCATTATCTATCAATATTAATATCTTAAAAGTATAATATTTTTATATAATTTAAAAATAAAATTAAGTAAAAACAGAATAATGCTTTTATCATTATATGTGAAATTAAAAACATAAACAACATATTTTTTTCAATTCAAATGAACTCTAACTTTACAATATTGTTTTCTTAAGAGGGAGTTTGAACTTTGAAATTTTATGCCCTGTTAAGTCTTGGCTACTTTTAGTATTGGATCTTGGTGAATTCTAAGGTGAGGTTGAAAAACACATACTCATCGGTGCACTCCTAAAATGACAGTTAGTTGTAGGTTTTAAATTCGGAAAAAATAATATAAATTATATAAAATTAATAAAATAATGTAACTTTTTAGTTTTGCATTCCCCTTCCTTCACTTTTCTTCCATTCAACGGCTGAAAAACCTTATCAAAGAATAATCCACATTTCTCCATCTATCTAGTGTCAACACACACTAGAAATGTAGAAGAGCTTCTCCGGCCCCTCCTGATAGCACCGCATCCGCCATTGTTGGTCACCACCACTTGCCCTATCATCCTTAGAGGGAAACAGAGTCGGAGGGAGGACAGTGTTGCCAGTTCAGGGACACCGTTTCAGTGACGGTGAGGGAAGGAGCCGTTTGGAGAACGTCTCTACGGCGCCGATCCCGCATCATCAAGGCCCTCGCCAACTCCGACATCGGAATCGTCATCGACACCTCCAACAGCGACATTGCTAGTCTCACCGTCGATCCCAACGCGGCCACCCAGGGAGTTAACGGTGATCGGTGACATGACAACGAAATTGCAAAAATAAATCAAAAATAAATTTTCAAAAAAAAGACTCACCCAATAACCCGTAAAAAATCTGGACCGTTTATTATTTTATTATTATATCATGCTACTTACAATACTAATTCACGGGTGTCCCTGAAATTCACGACTTCTTATTAAACTTGGCCTTAGATCTTATCCTAGTCAAAATAAAATTTAGGAGTAGGACCACACCGTGAACTAAAAGTCCAAAAGCCTTTTTCACCAATCTAACGTGACTTGCGCTTGTTGGTCTGCTGGGAGTTGGGATCATGCACGATTTTAAGGAAAATGACTTCCGAATCTAATTGTTCACGAATATCTAATTGGAAACAGTATCAGTTCACAAACTGAAAAAATTCTTATATATACTCCATCCATTCCTATATAAGACTCAGTTATTTTATTTATCAACATTAAAAAAAATAGTTAATTTAGTTTATCATAAAAAAAAATTAATTTATAATTTTTCTAAAACTATTATTGTTATTAATACTTCTCTTTTAATTGATTATTAATACATTTTTTCTATTCTTTTAATACGGGTATCTCTTGTCTAAAAATAATTAATGGCAAAAATTATATGTATTGTGTCTTATAAAAAAAAAACAACATTTTTTAAATTTGAGTATTATAAATAGGAATTGAGAGAATACTTCAACAATGTTATATTTACAAATAAATTCACATATTTTCTATAGTAACAGAAAAAAGAGATACAAAGTGGGCGAAAATAAAATTAGTCTGAAGTTTAATTTTTCGTAAAAAGAGTGATAAATGCAATATATATATATATATATATATATATATATATATATATTTCCTTAAAAAAATCACGGGTTCATTATTTTAGAATGCATGACCAATCAAAACTCATACAAATTTCCCAACATAATCAATGGTTGGGTATGAATATATTTTAATTAAACTTTAACTTTAATTAATTAGTCTAACACGTAAAACAATAGTATAAAAAAAAAATTATAAACTACATTCAGAAGGTTTTACAGTACAATGAAGCTTTTGCTAAGGAAACCAAGACAAACTCTATAATACCCAACAACTAACTAACCAATAACAATGTCAACATGATTCTCAAGCTCCTTGACTCTCTTCTTGTTGCACACCCAGATTCAAGCTAGGTTATCACCTCCAATACCACAGCAATTGTAGCCAAGGATATGATTGAGCCCACATAGGTTTTTTTCCAGATATTCTGAGCGTTGAGAATGTCAAAACCTTTGAAGACGTTCCATATGGCCAAGGAAATAATTGAATAACCAACTATATAATGAAAAATGTTCCAAAACATTCTGTAACTTGTGATCCTTCTTAGGCCTCAAAAACACAGCAAGACATATTGTGGAATTTGCTATCCGTCACCGCGAGATCGGCTCAGCACCACAACCTGTTGGCTACCCTCCGGTCAACACCTGGCGTACTCGGCACTCAGTGGCGGAGCCACCTTAGGGCCAGCAAGGGCCTTGGCACCAGCTAAAAAATTAAATTTACAGTTATATCAAGGGATGAATTTTTTTTAATAATTATATATACTTATATAATTAATTAGGATTAAAAATAAAATTTGGTACTACCTAAAAAAATAAAATTTGGCACTACCTAAAATTACAAGCTGGCTCCGCCACTGTCGGCACTAGTCGGCCCTGATTCCGCATCCTCGGCTGAACTTGGATCTTCTCGGCTGGGAACTTCCTTTACCAACCGTAACACTGGGGAATCACACGACTCAACCCACAGCAGCCAACACGAACAAAACACAAACAAGTGCAGCGGAAACAATCAAACAGTAAACGAGAGAAGAGAAGGGAGAAACAACACACAGATATAGCTTTACGTGGGAGAAAAACCTCCAAGAGGAAAAAACCCACGGGACCAAGTCCAGAACAATCCACTATTCAACAATAATGGTTACAATAGTGCTCAAACGGTCACCTGCCGGAGCTTCTCTCAGTCTCGCTTACAACAGAGGTGAAACACTCTCAACAAGCAGCTCACAGCTCTCGGAGACACCTCGACGGTTCACTAACCGGAGTAACACTCGCTCTCTGTGTTTCGCTCAGCCTCTCTGCAACCGCAGCTTTGCGTCTGCCTCTCTCTCTGAAACTTTCGTCACTATCTCACCTCATAATGAGGGTATTTATAAGAGAGACATCTCATTTAGGGATTTACCCTAAATGGAAATGGGTCAGGACACAGCCTTGGGATTTGGGCCCAATAGCATTGTAACGGAATATACAACAAGACAGACTTGTGTAATTGCCCATAATGATTTCCAATATACAAACCAGTACCGAAACCAGCAATGCCCATCAAGAATGCTAGTGATTAACATGCTCGATGCAGCTGAAACCAACTGGGTCCTACACCATCAAATGCCTTCAAGTAGCGAGCCAATATTACCCCAATTGGCATTAGTATTCCCCAGCTTATGGTATTGAAAGCTCCATGAACCTGAGAAAATCACACGGTGTCGTTTGTGTAGGATGCAGAAACACCATAAACCGGAAAAGTGAGATTACCCTCTTGTAACATTGTCACGTAACTTGTTATTGGTGATGTATAGGCTTTGATACTACCACCATGTTTATAAACAGCCACGAATGCTTGTGAACCAAGCATGCCATTTGAGGTAGGGTTGATGGCCCATGCAACCGAACTAGAACCAAAATGTTGGCCTTGTTGAATGCAACATCTACTGCACCTGAAGATGGATGGTACTTCCAGTGCAGTGAGGATTCAAGTACAGGCAAGTCCTTACAAGCCGCGTAGTTAAAGTTGTTGGGGAACTTGTATGAGTTGCATGGTTGTGGAGGTGGCAGGGACAATGATCACTGTTAGGAATGTGAGGAACAAGTGGACTGATTTTCTTCTGGAAGCCATAACCAGATAAAGAACAAAATTGAGAGAAGCAATAATGTTAATGGTGTTGAAAACATGTCGATCTTGAGTGAACGCTCTTGTATGCTTTTATAGGGTGAATTTTATCTCTTATCTAAATCTAACTGTTGAAATAAATTTGATTTAGCCAATCACGAAATATAGGATTTTATCTCATATATTTCAAATTTCAAATCAACATCAACACAAATTAATTAGAATCATAAACCTAATGATAAACACTAGAAAGTTAAA
>PYAF01004261.1:335705-347964 GCA_007407185.1 Glycine tomentella | reverse complement strand
AATTTATAAAAATTTAATTGGTATAAATTGAAATAAAATTACAAAAATTAAAAGAGAGCAATCTAAAACATAAAAATAATAATGAAACTAACTCTCCATAAAGTTTATACAAATTTCAAAATAATTTATAAAAAATTTAATAGATATAAATTGAAATAAAATTACCTTTATATATATATATATATATATATATATATATATATATATATTCTCTATTTTTACTATTTCACTAACCTCCTTAATTATTTGAAAAAATATTAAATGAACATTTTCTTATATATTACACGAACCCTCTTAATTGTTTAAAAAATATTTTACCATCTTTCCCTACAAGGAAGGTTGCTATAAACGTTTCAAAAACAGTAACTAAAAATTGCGCAATCTCATAAACGGCAGTGCCAACGTTATTTACTTTATCTTTAATTATAGATAATTTGTAATTATAGATAAAATTAAGAATCTAAATCCTAGGTTCTGCATATCTGAACTTCGTATGTTCTTACGATTTTCTAATTTCTTAAAATTATTAGCATAGTACCATTTGGCTAGCCTGAAGGAACAACAGCAAGGAAAAAAATTCTGCACAGGTCTTAAAATACACTATTAACTCAAATAAATGAAACCAATCAGATAACAATAGAAAATTACTCCACAATATTTGCCTCATAAAAGAAATTACTCTCTATTACAATCAATGGAAAGGAAGACAACACACACTAGCACATTACACTCAACACTGTACACCTATGAACACAACTAAGAAGTTAACACTATCAGATTCCCAAATAACCGTCTAACTATTTACATTCTCAGGCTAACATTGGACACAGATTACAACACAATAAGAGATGATGGCAAAGCTCTACAATCAGAACTACCATAACTTTATGCATAAGTTCTAAAAAATTTGTTTATACAGCCACTTCCATGAGCTCTACAGTTTCTCGGTCCAGTCCAGAAGTTTCAAATACCTCCATATCTTTATTATCATTATCATCACCATTCTTGTTACCACCACCATCCCTATTGTTATCATTATCATTATCACCAGAATTGTCTTCATTATCACAATTGACATGTGTATGAATATTTTCAGCTTGATTACATTTTTCTGAAGAGGGTTTATTATCCTGGACACAGTCCCTATCTTCAGCAGAGTCATCACAAGACACAAAATTCTCTTCTTTGATAACCGGTTCATTTGACTTCTTACTAACAGGATCACCATGACATGAATTAGCAAAACCAACAGAGTCCGCATCTTTAGCGATAGATGGGGACACATAAAGCTTTGTGTTAAAACTATTATTAGCTGTGAATATAGTTTTAGTTATTTCAGGTTTTGCCTTAATGTTAATCCAACTGTCCCCTAACCAATCTCTAGATATTCTTAAATCCTTCTTGCACACTTTCATCAGCAAGCATTCACCTGACACCACCAAAAACAGTTCCATTAAAAATGGAGAAGGAAGAAATGATTTACAGAAAGGGGTTCGAAAAAGAAAATTAAATTAGCGTACCAGGAAAGTAGACTTGAGCACTATCATCACCATAGTAGTCATTTCTAGTTACAACCCCCTCCCACCAGCCATCACTCCACCATGCATCAACTGCATTTCCAACCTCAATAGCTAGTTCTTGTTCCTCATAAGTTGGAGCTGGCCTGATGGTGGGGCGGCCAAAATGCCTCATCCCAAGTTTATCAGGCCTGGCTAACTTGAAAGCAGGGATCCATTCCTAAAATATGGAAAATATTCAGATAAAAGTTATGAACTGAGAAGTGAATGGTGTAAAAGTATACGATAAGTTAATTAACAAATCTTTTCTTTGGAACATTCTGCATTCTATTTGGTGCTATAACTTTATTTTTCCACGTAACTCATCATAAGTCTCAAATTGTATCATATTTGATTTTGCCATTCCAATCCATGTCATTATTAGCCATCCCATTACCCTCTACATTTGTAAATATATATATATATAAAAAATGAATTTCTTGTACTCCACTAAAAAAAATTCATTCATGTATAAAACCTGTCTAAATAATCTCCTTTCATTCTTACATTGCTTAGCAAAGAGATCAAACAAATTGTTAAAGAATATCTCAAGCACAATTAGTTATTCCCATGGGATTCAATTTTGAATGAAAAAGATTTTACTAAGTAGATCCTTATAGTTTAGCAGATTATTAGAAACAGGGAATAGTTTATTCCAGTAGAACACTGGATCCTTGATTAATTCAGTATAAGTATAACCAATTAATTCACATTAAACTTAAACTAGAATGATTTCTAATTCTATACAGCAACCCATTATTTCATCACTTGGTAAGATTTGGCTTAAACTTCAACTGCAAGGATTAAAGAACGTTATTCATTTTACTAGTTGCTAGAAGCCTAAAACTAAATAACCTTAAATTTTCTTTTTCTGGATGATAAAACCTTATATAGGACCGCCCTTTATTTATCCGCATATTTTACAATAGTACTACTAACCAGAAAATTCAATTTAAAATATCTCAAGCTTGACTATACCTCAAGATTTCCACTTCCATCTTCATCCTGGACATCATCATATTGGACTTTCAACTGCTTCTGGGCTACCTGAACAACTGTACACCTGAACCAGCAGCCTCTGATGCCACTATCTTGACAAAGTAACTCTATCTTGTCATCAACCTTGTATGTGTGGTTAGACCAAGGTTGACAATCAACCTGCTTCCGAGAAAGCAATCTCCTTTCAGATCTTGCATAATTTGCAACCTGGAAGGTTTTGTATACCATCATTTGCTTACTTTTAATTAACTTCCTAACTCCCTGGCGACTTATCCAAGACTGAGGAGACCCCTTATCACCTCTACTCCTCTTGGCTCCTACCTTCACATCCTCACCTGCACTCAACTCTTCATCTTCTTCCACAAGGCTCTCAGGGTTCTGGATTGAATCATGGTGCAAGCAAGAAAGAATTGGTTGAGTATAGTAACCACGTAGTTTACTCAAGTCAAAGGGCTTGACTTTGTTGCTTCTAAACTGCCTAAAGCACAAATGTATTCTGTCCCTTGAAGTGGGAGAAAAAAAAGGCATGCATTTTTCATAGTGTGCACGAGTTAAGACTGTGGCAGAACCATCTACGCACTCTGCACTAATGACTTGAGAATAAGGTGTGATAAAAACTTCCCGAGGGTGAAGATTTCGTACAGGAACTACACCCTTGACTTCCTGATTATGGTGAAACCACCTCACTTTGACCTTTTTCTGCCCCCTCCTGTCTTCATACATATCCTCTACATAAGCAATATAATGGTTCTCTCCCTTGCCCATAACAAAAACAAAGGATTGAATCTGGAAATTAGAAAGAATGTAAATGTTAGATATAAAATCATCTAGATATTATAGTCATGAAAAACAAAAGGAGACTTTTTTAACTAATTGAATTTTGGGGAGAGGGGGGAATATTCACACATACCACAATGCATGACACTAAGCAAATACAAAAAATGTGACGTACAGTACAACTAAATATGCATTTCATCATTAAGGAATTTGCCCATAATGCAAACCTAAATATAGACATCATTCAGGAATTTACTTGTCAATACTGGAAGCGATTAATTAGAAGTTAGTTATTAATGATGGGAAGTTAGCAAGTTAATTAGAAGTTGATTCCCTAACCTGAGGAGGAGTCAATAAGTAAATTTGAAGTAAGATCATAGAGAAATTTAGTTCAAGTGCTTCTTAGTTCTTACCGCTATTTTGATGCCATTCCTGAAAAAAGCAGGATAATGCTTAAGTTGTTTGCCACATCTCCACGCAACTCCTAACCAAACAATGTCTGAATTGGATAATTTGGAGTTACTCATAGGAAAGTCCTGAGAAAGAGGAGCATGTGGATGTCAAAACCATTCACTAGAAAAAATATAAAGGAAAATAGAGAAAGTGGAAGGGAGGGCAGGGACAAAAAGGGATATACCTTGTCATCTGTTATTTGAACAGACAGACCAGTAATTTCGTTGACAATGTCATTTGTGGTCTGATGAGCTGGTACCAAGTTATGACCAGATGATACTGTGATTTTAAGAAGAAAAAAAAAAACAAGAGATAAAAAGGTTAACAAGATCATAGATGGACTTCCTTCCTGTAACACCCCAAATTTTCTAAGCTAAATATTTCCAAAATTATTTGGAATGCAGAAATGGATAAAGGGTGATTAGAGGAGCTTAAAGTTATTTTCCCAGAATTTACTGCATTAGAGATAAAATGCTAATTGCAGGTTAGTCCCTCAACTTTCCAGTATTATAAACTTACATTTTCTTTACCCTTAATTCTATTGTTAGCACTGCTTTGCATGGAATCAGGGGCAGAACTTAAAGTTTATTTAACCTACATTAATTATACATATTAATAGAAAATTGTAGTTAAAAGTATGAAGAATAAAGTAACAAGTTACAAAAATAACTAGCATACTATAATAGAGTTTAATAGGCATGCACTATCAGTGTAAAAGTTTTTACACAATCAACCAATAAAAAATTATCATTTATATGACTTTTAAGGTAATTATTATAAAAGAATACAAACTTAGCATACAAGGAGATTTGTGATTAAATGAGTGTAAAATATCTTTACACTGTCGGTGCATGTTTTATTTATTCTACTATAATTATTAATTAATATAATCCTAATCCTTATCCCTACATTAATGGCTAGTTAGTGAGTCTCAGAAAGTGTGTTTTCAGCTGAAGAAAAGAGATGAAAGGGAGGGCAGGAGGGAGATGAAAGAAAGAGAAAGCTTCAAATATTTGGATTTTAAAGTAAATGAAGCATCTAAAACCCATACATTTTGCGTTTTTCATCTATTTCTTTTTCTAGTTGAAAAATCACATATAGGGATTGCATGATTGATGTGCTTGGGAGATATTCGTCATCAAAATGAGTTTATACTGCTCTAGCTTGGCTGTTCTTGAAAGACACTAGTTAGGAAAATGAATTTGTCAACGATAGGGATGATGAATAGTGTTTTTAGGTTGTCAAACACATTCATGGAAAAAATTGATTCTTAGCTTGCTTGTAAGTGAAAATTGTTTAGTACTTTTTGTTGTTGAAGTATGGTATTGTGTGTTTTGAAAAGGCTCTCACACCAGTTAGCACCTAGGTGCTTGGCAATCCCAAAAATCCTTGTTTTCAGCCACAACAGGAACTAGGTGCTGAATCTGAAAGCACCAAATCTTCACCAAACTTCTATGATTACTTATGATAATCAAATTTTAATGAATCCACTATTTTTTTAATTCGAAAACATCTGTTTTTCTATTGGAAGGATAAAAGAAGGAATTTTATTAGAAAGAACAGAAAATACAAGAACAGAGGTAGAAAAATTATACTCCTATAGAACAAAAATAAGAAAGAATAAGACAACATTAAAGAAAATTGTCAGTGTATATTAGTCTCCAATCCTAAATGCATATATCATAAAGACTCATTATGAATCATGATAGGACAGCAACACAGATATTAAGGAAAACAAGTTTTTCGAAAAGAACCATTTGCATATACATATGTATCATACACTCGTGTACAGATAATGGCACAAAGTATTGATTGAACCTCATCCAAATGATTGCCTTACACAAACACACATCATTGTTCGTTACTCTACATCACTTTGTTGCTCACAAAGCCATAGCTTCCTATGTTATTTTGCACATTATGTTCAACATACAATAATTATAGACATTATAAATTACTGTAACAAGTTAGAATGAAGAAGTATTAACTTACCACTTCTATCTCCCTGCAGATTCTGCTCCGATAGTGTTGATGTCAGCCAATCTACCACCTCCCTTCTAGATCTCCATTTGAAACCAGTTGGAATGGAACCCTCCTTCCCACAAATTTCAAGGAACTCCTCAGCAACAACATAGCACATGTGCCTAACACTCCTCTCAGTGCCCACAACTGCAAGGACGGGTTCCCCTGCAGAATCCTTCAGGTAATAGTGAACCACGCGATTACCGCGCTCCTGAGAAACAAACTGCTCTTTCCATTCCACGAAACAGCGATTGTTCACAGCCATCTTAAGGAGAATACCAACAGGAGTTAACAGAACACCAGCAGATATGCACTTGATTTCAAAGCAATGGCAAAAGGTGCAGACCTTTTGGATTCACTAGTCCAAAAGGACAATCAGACAAATCCATAGTCATAAAGCAAGAATCTTCTAGCATATCATCATCCTAACACACAAACAACATTTTGAACAACCTCAGTTTCCTCACTCCTAAGAAGAACCCTACTCAGGTTAACACAAAAATGTCTACTGCATAAAACTAACCAGAATCCTCAAAAGCCAAGTACTTTTTCATGTGGGGAAAACGTCAGAAACCCTAATTAAACATCCATGCCCTTCAAAATTACATCAAACAAAAACAGACAAAATTCCCTCAAAAATTAAGAAGGGCTTTGAGATCAGAAAAAAAAAAAAAAAAAACACCATCTAAGGATCACAAAATTGACCCTTTTTTCTCAACCTCGCAAGCCTCCAGAGAAGTATGATCATCTCCTGAAACTGTAAAAGCTCCAAAGTTGACCACAGCCACAAAAACGTCAAACTAATATCTGTGCCTCCAAACAGATCAGAGAGAAACCCTTAAGGAAAACTGATCCAGAGCCTTAAAAATCCAACAGGCAGGGAAAAACTGGGCCTGTGGCTACTCCTGAGGTGACAATCTGCCAAAAGGCCAAATGGGTATCCCAATTGATAGAAGAAAAGGAAGTTTCCAACAGAAAGATTGAAACTTTATAGCATACTCTGAGTAAAAACGCTGGTGTTGATTCTGGATGACTCAAAAAAGAGGGCCTGGGGCAAAGGTTGGGTTGGTGGGAACACTGAGGAGGAAGAAATGAAGTGTGAGAGAAGAGAGAGGGGTCAGAGATGAAGAAGAAGAAGAAAGGTACCTTGAAATTGCCATGAACATGGAAATGGAAAGAGAGAAAGAGAGCTGCAGAGCTGAGGAATTGTGCATCCAATGCAGCCGCAGGAGTTGTGTTATAGAAAAATAAAAAACAAAAAACAGAGAGAGGAAGTGGGGACCTGGTTTGGTTTAATGGTTTGGTTGTAGTTTTTTTTTTTTTTTTCACACAAAAGGTTTTGTTGGAGTTTAGGTAAAAATTCAAAGTTAAAACTTATCATGAAGAAATTTGGTTATGTTTCACAAGGTTAAAACTGAAAAGATAATTTATTAAATTATAAATGTTTGATAAAATTAGTTGTTAAAATAATTAAAAAGTATAAAATGATATAAAAATAATAAATTATAATTTATTTAAAAATGATAATTATAAAATTAAATAAATATATTATGAATCGGATAAAAATTAAAAAAATATAAAAAGTTAAAAGTTAGAAAATAGCATTTTAAAAAATGTTATTTCAAATAGTATTTTAAAAAACTCTAGAAACTACTAAAAATATTATTTATCAAATAATCAAACAAGTTTTCAAGTAATAAAAAAATTAGAAGCTAATTAAAATGTTTTGTTAAACATATTCTTTAAGTAATATTTCAAAAAATTTTAGTAATTATTAAAAAATATTTGTTTAAGGTACAGTCAAACAAATTTTTCAATTAATAAAAAGAGCTAAAAATTAATTAAAATATTTTATCAAAACATAACTAAGTGAAACTAAAAAATCTTGAATTTTGTAAACTTTGAAAAAAAAAATTGTCATTCTTTGTAATCATGAGATACTATTGAATTGTGTGGAAAGAATACAAGAAACTTAATATGTTTTTTTTTATAAAATAATTAAATATATTTTTATTTTATCATATTTAGGACACTTGTGGTTTTGGTTCTGTAATTTAAAATGTTCTGTCTAATTGAAGGACCAAAACTACGAGTACCACAAATTTAAAAGAAAAAAAAAATATAAAGTAAATACTATTTGTGCCGTAAAAGTGTATAGCATTATCACATTAATATTTAAAGTAAAAAATTCAAAAACAATTGTTAACAATATCATTTGTCAATTATTTTAGTCTAAAATTTTAAAAGTCATGTAACTTAAACAATAATATTAACTTTTGTTTAATATTTCATTTAACATTCTTAAAAAGTTATAAAATTATAATGATTATAATTATTAAACTTGGTTAAGATCGATCAGATCGATCTGTTGGCTTGAAAACTAGGTATTTAATATGTCTAAGTCACATGTTAGATAAGATATGCACGTGACTTGGAACTATCCGATCTGACTCAATATGACTTGGTTTCGACTCGATTGACTCAACTAGTCATGCATTTTTTAGTTTTGTTTTTTTACTTTCTAAGAACATCACTCCTATTAAAAATATTCAATTTATACCTAACACTTGTATTGTTTGTAGATTTGCTTGTCTTTTTTACCAAACATAATCGTGTCTTAAAATTTAAGATGATAAAGTTATAGTCACTTTCAATTTTTCCTTAGTTAATTTTCGTGTGTATAATAGATTATGTATGTGAGTACAAGAATGATAGTTTTAATAAATAGATGATAATAATATATTGCATGTTCAAAATTTTAAACAAGCTCATAAATATACTTCTATATATGTTAAACTTTAATTTAAATATACAAGTTTAAATGTTATGAAATTATTTAGTTTTTTTAATTGAGACCGAATTATGCAGGTCAATTGAGGACTAACTAGCTTACCTTTATCCCAGTATCTCATTATCCCAATTGAATCGATAACCGGTCCAAGTCTGATAACTATGATAATAGTCTTTTATTCCCCTATTTGTCTCTGTTTTCTTTTTAAATTTCTTTCAATTTTTATTATTTTAATATTAAACAAATAACTTAACCCAATCTGGACTAGACTAAGACTATGTTTAGTAAGATTTTTTATGAGCTCATAAACTCCTTTGACTAGTGATAAATTTCTTTGACCATAAGTGTTTTTGGTATATAAACTTATTATAGTAGTTTATTTTTCATAAGTTACTTCAAGTAGCTAATCAAAATAAGTTACTTCAAGTAGCTTATGGAAAATAGGCTGACTTATAAGTTGAAAGCATTCTCTTCTTCTCAACTGTATCCTTACTATTTTATTTGAAGAATTTCATTTTATTATTTTATTCAATTTAAAAATTCTCTTTTTTTCACTGTCTGAAAAAAAAATCCTTGTATCTAATTTCACATTCTTATACACACATGACACATACAACAGTCGACTCGTCGATTGTCATCACTCTTTTGTTCATTAATGTTAGAAATTCTTTGAAACATATCAACTTATCCTTATTTGTTGAATTATTCTATGCTTTTTTTTTCCTAAAATTATATGACTTAATTTGTTTTCTTGCATGATTTAAATATATTTTATTGATTTAATTTGTAAAAGCAAAAATTCTCTTTTTGGTTAACTAAACGGTACACACAATTGAATATCTCTTTTTATGTTATTTGACATTTATGAGTTAACTTATCAACTAGTCTTATCAAACACTTTTATTAAATCAGCTAGTTCCAACTTTTCAACTTTTAACTTATAGCTTATAAGCTAATTTTACCAAACATAGTTTATCAATCCTAATAACATACATATAATAATAATAATAACAACATGTAATACTTATGTGACATCTGTCAAATAATTTAAAATGTAAATTATCCTTTTAAAGTGATTTTATTTTCTCTCTAAAATAAAAATAGACAAATAGGGAGGTATAAAACTCTTAGAAGTTAACTTAATGACTACTGAAGTTAAATATTTACAAAATATATAGTATTCTAAGAGGGAAAGAAAACGTAAATATACATCATTAGCTAAAAATATATATATGTATATATAAAAGAGTAAAATGTAATTTTTAAGGTAAGAGTAAACACTAACTAACGAAACTATCTAGTGCGTAAATTAATTAATGTGAAGTTGTTCTAACTTAAATAAGTGGTTTCATGTTTAAATATAGAATATATAGTTGTATTAATGGTTTGAAGAGAAAGTTTTATAGTTTATGATGGCCCTATTCATATTAAATATGATTGTCTCTTAATTATTTAAAAAAAGACACTAACTAATGGATAATCTACGGAGTAAAAATTCTGAAAATATCCCTTAATTATTCTCTAACACTGGCGTTATGTCTTCCTTTTTAGTTTGACCAGCAACAACCCGACTAACAAGAACAACAACACAATCATCAATCACATGACCAGCAACAACAAGATCTGTTACAACAACATGATGAGCAACAACAACATGATGACCAACAAAGAAACTATGACAATGACTATTTTGATTACTGAAAAACAACATTTTATCAATTATTATTGACATGTTAGACATTGTACTTTTATCTTGCATTTATTTTGAATTTTAGTTACTTTGTTTTAACAAATGTTTGGGATTTATGAATATTATGGTTTAGCGACGTTTCAATATTGACGTTAAATAATACAAATGAAAATAATAGATTCATAATAATTGACGTTAAAAAAATAATTTAATACAAAATCATAGATAATAACTTAGCGACGGAAGTTTCCTAAGCTTATGTCTGTCGCTAATATCCCATATGTGTATTTCCGATGGAAAAATCTGTCGAAAATGTCTGACGGAATGATCCGTAGGAAATTTCCGACTGAAAGATCCGTTCGAAATTATCGATTGACAAAAAAATTCGTTGGTTGGAATTTTCTACGACCATTTTACCGGAACATTCGTCGGTAATCCGTTGAAAATTTTAATTTACTGACGGAAATTTGCTATTAACGACGGATTTGGTCCGTCAAAATTCATTACTATTGTTTCGCCAAAACTTCGTGAAAGAGAATTCCTCAATCTCTCTAAGTAATAATTAACAAAGGTCTCAATAGTCTCAAAGATGATGCCAAAGAGTAAAAAACAATAGGGGTGGAGGCAAATGATAACATTGAATCTACCATCTTGTTGCACTTGATCAATATGTGGAGACTAAATAAATAAAGAAGGTAAGTTAGTAATTTTTTTTTTGTTTTTTTTTTCTCTACTTAGACTTCCATATTGACCAATTCGTAATGAACAAAAATGTTATGCTCTTCCAAATTTATTGTTCTAGAAGTATGAAAACATAATTCTATATTAAGTTTTCCAGAATTCATGTTGTTTTTCAGAAAACTTAATCTGAAATTATATTTCCATAATTATGGAACAATAGTACCATAAGGATAAAAATATCATTTTAGAAAACATATTCTAGAATTAAATTTTCATACTTATGGATTTGTTGTTCAAGAATTTTGGGTGACAATTTTGTATTTTCTGGAATTTGAATTTCGTGTTTGATTTTTCATTATTACATATTGGGTTTTTTGCATGCAGAAAAAAAAAAACATTTTGAATTCCAAATATCATTCAATTGCAAAATGATGACACTGAATTGACGAGGTTGGATTCAATATTCACCTATAAAACAAAAGATATAGTGCATATTTACATTAAAGTTAGAAATATTGTGCTTCCAATAAAAATCCAATTGATAAAAACAAAAATAAAGTAAAAATAAAAGTCCTTTTGGCAAAATTACTGTTGCCTTAAAAGTATTTTTTTTACCTAAAAATCAAACTTACACTTATTGTGTCTCATTCATAGGTAAAAACTTAACAATAATTCCAAACATCTGGAAGTATTTACCTTTTTTTATTGTTTTTGTATTTACTTTGTGTTTTCCAGTATCCCCAGTATCCCCTGTGCTAGTTGCTATGTGCTGGGCTCATGCAGATGTTGTCAAGTGTCTTGGCAAGCACTAGCAGCAGCCGTGGAACGGGAAATGGGGTGCAGGTAGAAAGGACACGTCGGAGTATTTTTGGAATTTTATTTTAAAAATGATATAAGGTGCAATTAGTAATTGTAGAGGGCAGGAAGCAATGAACCATTCAGTGTAAATGTGCAGCCCAGTAAAGGAAAGCCTTCCAGCCCACTTCTCCTAGCCAAGTGTATTCAAATAGGGGAAGTTATTTCTGCACCTCTCATTTGCTTCTGGCACCTATTTCCTAAATATAAAATTATATTTCAGAAAAAAGATCTTTCTTGAAATATAAATTTTTACATTCTAGATAGTCTTTTCCGGAATATAATTTACCAGAAGCGTTTCGGAAGCTTAAGAGA
The DNA here is from genome assembly GCA_007407185.1 of Glycine tomentella. Taxonomy (NCBI): domain Eukaryota; kingdom Viridiplantae; phylum Streptophyta; class Magnoliopsida; order Fabales; family Fabaceae; genus Glycine; species Glycine tomentella. The sequence goes on along the minus strand of PYAF01004261.1, from coordinate 335,825 downwards.
GAAGAGAGATGCAGCCAACTAGGTGTTCTCTTGGTTGAGACTAAATTGTTTGGATTGCACTCAATATGAACCATGATCTAATACGAAATTGAGATAGAAGTTTTTTTTTTTTTTTTTTTT
>PYAF01004261.1:319185-329957 GCA_007407185.1 Glycine tomentella | reverse complement strand
GAAGCTTGAATCATTCACCCCTTTTCTTGAGAAAACCCCTTTTGAGAGAATTTGGGAATCTCCAAAGGAAAGCTCAGAGAACTTGGGAGTGGCTGAGACCCATTGCGTGGAAAGGACACCGGAGCTCGAGAGGGTGGTCCTTGGGTCTTCCTTGCCGTTATTGAGGTAAGAAACTCAAGTTTCTCAGCTTGATTTTGAATTTGGGGGTTCGCATGAATAGTAACCCTTTTGTGATGGGGCTAGAATTAGCTCTGGGTTTTGTAGAAGATTATGTTCAGGGGGTTGTTGTGATGATGTTAGAGCCTTCAGAAATCATTATTGATGAAGTTTGATTTTGGCTCTGAGTTATGCATGTATAGAAAAATGGCTGAATGTATGGTCATTGTGAACCCTAGAATAGATGAGAAAGTTGCTCTTAGGGTCACATGGATGCTGTTTAAGAGTTGTATTGAGTTGAAATGCAAGCTTGGCTTGGTTAAGGTTAAGGCATGGATATGCTTGTATTAGCCTGAGCGGAGTCTTAGAAGAGGTTCTGGGGCCTTGGTTAGGCTGTGAATCACTTGTGAAGTGATTGGTTATGTATCCTATGGAAGGATTATAGCTCCTTTCGTTTAAACGGCTTGTGACCGTCATTGATATGTTGTATGCCTATTCTTGTGTAGGACGTGAGCCTGAGATCTTTGGTGGTGGTAGCCACGAGTTCGGGAGAGCTGGTATTGTGCCTAGAGCAGGTAAGCTCTTGGTCCTTGTACGTAGGTCCTTTGCTGTGTTCCACCATGCACCCAATAGGGTTATGGTCCATATGTGAATGAATGCTTGACTTGTGAACTGAACCCTGTGATGGGACTTGAGATGATATAGTCTTGAATTGTGTAGCCATGATATGATATGTATTGACATGAATTGCATGAATTGTGAGTTGAACCCTGAGATGGGTATTGAAGTGACCTGAAATGTAATGTTTGATTCGTATACCACACCTCGAGATGGGTGGTTGATGTGTATAGCTATAATGCCGAGTGTGTTGTGATATATCTGGTTGATTACTTGACATGAGTTGACCATGAATGGTGTAACTGTGATATGCCTAGTTGATGATGAGGCACGTATGTGAATGTTATGATTGTGTCCTATGGTAGTAGGATAGATGACGAGAGATTGAGTAAGACCTGATGTGAGATGTTCCTGTGATATAGATGTAGCCTCCCGAATGGAGATGTTCCTATATCCACAAATGTAGCCTCCTCAGGCAATTGATTGGTATAGGTTGTGAGATGTTCCTGTGTTATAGATGTAGCCTCCTGATGGGAGATGTTCCTATATACACAGATGTAGCCTCACTGGATGGAGATGTGCCTGTTACATAGATGTAGCCTCTTGACTGAGATGTTCCTATGTTTCAGATGAAGCCTCCAATAGATATGTTGATGTCCAGGCAAGAGATGTTCCTAGTATATAGATGTAGCCTCCGTGAATGGAGATGTTCCTATATACCTAGATGTAGCCTCTGCCGGGTAATATGATGTGTACCACCTGTTTGTTGACAGGTTGGGGTGAAACCATAGAAATGGTATTTGTGAATGGGAACGAGACCCTGTTTGTTATGATGAAATTATGAGAAATATGCTGACGATGATTGAGAATGTGAATGATGATAATGTACTATTTCTATGTAGGTGCTTGAAAGTGAACCAGGGGAAGGAAATACCTTCAAGGTCCCTGAGTTTACTGGGATTTTATATCTCATCCCTTGTGTGGGGCTTATGTTTTGCAGGTGAATCCTTAGTAGGAGCAGAGAGATCCCAAGGCAAGAAGCCTATGCAGGGATAGTTGCTGCTTATAAACCTTAGGCTTAGATGACATGAGCTTGTGGCTCGGATGTTTTGTATTGCCTTTGGTTTTATTTTGTTGTACCCCGAGGGGAAGTTACGTACAGTTTTGTACTTGAACTGAGAACTTTTATGTAATCACCATATTATAATGTAAAGCGTGTATGCTTATGGCACTTGATGATGCCCTTTTGTTATATGCTTCCAAACTGCTTAGTCTCTGATGTATTATATCTGTTAATGGATGTTTATACGTGGTAATGACCCCGATGCGTGTATGGGGCGTTACAGGGACGGTAAGAGAAAAGGGGAAAGAAGGGGTGAGGTGTCTGAAAAAAAAGGGTAAAATGATCTTTTCCAGGGGTTTAAAAGTTTTGTAGGGACAATATCAATTCCATAAACATTATTTGGTTAAAGGATGATTAGTAGAAAAAGTAAAATAATTATGAAAATTGTTATTCTCATTCCATGTTTTGCTATTCTTCTCACTCCCAATTTGCTTAAGGTTTATCCCAAAATGCCCTTATAATGGGAATACATTTTTGCTGTATAAAGTATTTGAAGGAATCATATTTTTCTTGTATTATAGGAGTTGTGAAAAAAACTTGCAATGAAATATATTTCTATCGTTTAAAGTATACAACTGAAATATATTCTGTTGTGATGTTTTTTACACCTTTTTTTATACTATAACAGAAATACGTTTTTGTTGCATATTTTATATAAAAATATTTTTTTATTTTTATTTTTGTGCAACTCTTATACTAAAAGGGAAATGCAATTTCGCTTTTGTTTGTGCCAAATACAAAATGGAATTATTATTTGGTTGTGTTTCAACAAAACGAAATCATCATTTCATTGTAATTAAAAGCCAATGTGAGGGAGGAGGGGGAGGAAAAGAGAAGGGAGGATGGTAATTTTTTCCCTTATTAATTTTTTTGAAAAAAAATAAAGGTGAAAATAACAATACATGTGATGAGAATAACAGTTTCCAAACGTCATTTTTTTTTAATATGGACTCTCCTGTTTGGAAGCTACACTTTAACCTAACTATTGACTCATCTAATTAAAATTCTAACCTACAAATCTTTCAAATACCCACTTAAATATTTTAATACACACAATTTTTTAATTTATTCTACAACTATTTACAAACTCAATTATTAAAAAAAATACAAAGGATTCACGCAATAATATAAAGATCATACTGTATTCATATATGAGAGAATGATATATTTAGTAGAATAATTTATATTCAATTCTTTTCATGAGCAAAAATTTCACCAAAAGTGAAATTAGTCTTTAACACTAATGAATTATAAGAAACACGTGATCTCTTATCTAGGATTAATAAAAACACAATTATTTAAAATACTAACTAAATTCAACAAAAAATTAGTAATATATTTATTGAAGCTGAAATAATTAAAAAAATGCAACACGAAACTTGACCAAAAACATTGTATTATATTTCTTATAGTGCATTTATTTTATGAATTAAAAGTTTATTCGTGGAAATAACATTCTTACGTCTGTCCTTAGAAAAAAGCATTCTTATATCTATTACAAGTTTTGAAAAATTATTAAGGTATTTTGAATTTCTAAAAATGTTATAACTTTCTTTTTTATTGTGTTTTCTTTTGTACTTTTATTCCCATACAAGTGACATGAAAATGTGATATTCCTATGGGAATATGAAAAATTATTCTCTAATATATGTAATTTCTATTTTTATTTAAATTATATTAAATTTTAAAAATATGAAAAATAGTAAAATGATATATAATCAAACACATTTTGAAATATATGCTAAAATAATATTTATAGATATCATATGCCTAGGAATATAATTTTTGGGCATACAACATTATTTAATGAAGCAAACGTCCCTTGACTTTTGTATAATAAGTTGTAAATGAGATATTATCCGACAAAGAAGAAAACACCAAACCGTGATTAAGAATTTAAAAAGCTTGTAAGGGGAGTGTTTATATGGGTTTTTTAGGATCTTTCTTTTACTCATCTTTTTTTGTCCCTTCAACACTTTTTGTGATCTTCCAGTTTCATGTCACTTCTAAAAAACTCTTACAAAATTTTATTCCAAAACAAAAAATTACCAAAAAAACTCCAAAAACTCTACATAATTAGTGATGTTTGAAAAAAATAAGAAAATATAAAAAAGATTACTTATATTAGAAATCTAAATTTTTTATCAAGAAACTCATATACCATATAAATACTCTCCAATGAAAGATTTTTTCTAAAAAAAACTGTTTCTTATCCTGAAAAACCCATAAATCACCTAGTATTAGATATGCCCAAGTAAAATAAGCAAAGCACCTAAAACGGTAACTTGTAACATGTCAATATAAGATGCCCCGTGCCCCTCTTTATCTTATATGCTTTGTCGTCATCAACACAAAATCTTAATTACGCGATTTTCCGATCTGCCGTACGTCTGTGTTACACGTTTTGAGTTGCTTTATTTTCCCTTGCCCGATTAGGAATTACGAATCTTCCTTTATTTAATCTTTAATTCTTTTTTTTTTTTACCAACAAAGATTGATTTAATTGATTAGAAACAAACATATTCTTTGAGTCTTAAGTATGACCCTGCAACCTCTCAGTACTCAATTCATCCAATTTTTTTCTTATATATAAAAAAAAATATTTACCTTTTATTTTCCTTTGATTTAATCTCACTTTAATTAAGCTTGTCCAATTGGGATTATGTTCTCTCAGATCTATCTTCCATATAATCTGTAATTTATTACAAAAATGGTAAGTTGATTATATATATATATATATATATATATATATATCTTTTATAATTTAATCTTCAAAATATAAAACTATTCACCTTATTTCTATTAGGATAAATTACAATTTTAGTTATTTATCTTTTTTTTAGATTCAATTGATATTTTATCTTTTAAATATTTAATTTAATTCTTTATCTTCTAAATTAAATTTGATCATTCCGGCAGTTTTGAATTAACATGTTAATAATTTTAACACAATAGCATATATAACGGTTAAAAAATTTCACAAAATAATATTGACGGGAAAGAACATAATAACATCGTCATACTACTATTTAACGTATTCTATTGATTAAAAATTAGAAAATTAAGAAGACTCATTAAATTATGAGAAATGAAATTCAGTAAATTTTATGATTTTAATAAATTTTAGTCTATCAATAATAAAAATGTTTAAAAAAGAAAGCATTGTTATTTTTTTCTGACAATAACAAAGATAGTTAACGGTAGTTTAAACTTTAAAGTTATCAAAGGATGTCAACAAAGTTGTCATTTAGGTGTAACAACCGTTGTTAACGGTAGGTTTTTAAGGAATAATTAATAGAGAGACATATATTGATCGACAAAAAATAAATAACTTGTCACTTACAAGGATGACATTGTGGACTGATATTATTATTAATAATATAAACAATTAAGCCAACAATTAAGGGAGGAAAATCTTAAAAATGTTTAACCATTTATTTTACTAAAAAATAAAATAAACCTTTTATTTTAATATTTGAATGGATATTAGATTGAATTTTGTATGATGGCCTAGATAGATAAAAGATAAAACCAGTTGTTTTTTTTTTTAAAGGCAAAACTAGTTGTGTTGTTACTACTGTAACGGTAAAGTATATAGTTAGTTAGTATAAAATTATATAAAATTAATTATGTGTTTCTTATCATTATGCTAACAATTAAGATTATTGTTATTTAAAATACTCTTTAATTTTGAGTATAAAAAAATAAATATTTTTAAAAAGTGTTACTGTTTATTAAAAGTTAAATATTAATTTGAGTAATTACAAATGGTTTTTAGGGATGAAATATATATATATACATTGTTTTGGAAGATATATACATCCTGATTCCAGAAGTTTAATTTTTGAGAGCAAAAGAAAAGGTAAAGATAAGAAGAATTTGGACTTGTTTGGATACAAGCTATAAATATTTTTGAGAATTTTTCTATTGAAAATATAAAACTTTTTTCAATAAAAAAATTCTTAAAAATATTTCTAACTTATATCCAAACAACTAAATAAAGTGGAACTGAAATTCTTAATCAGACTAGGGAAAATAAACAAACTAAAAAATATGTAACAGAAAGTACGACTAATTAAAAACTGAAAAATATTTTTTATTAAAAACTATGTGAAAATATATCTAAAAGTCGAATGCAATTATTTTAATATTCATTTTTTATTTTTTACTTCCTTAACTAGTATTAAGAAAACTTGTTAACATTTGCAATATTTCAACTTAATTAATTACTACCTCAAATTTAAGTCTTAGTTTATACTCTTTCCATTATCGAATATTAGTAATAAGAATTTCTTATTTTTTTTGTTTTAAATATAAATAAATCTTAGTTTATTTTGTATTATTCAATGAGATTATTTTTAAAATTCTTTTCATTTAATAAGATGCATTTTTTTTATATTTGATATCAAGTTCCAATAAATAATAATTATGAAAAAAATACTTTTAAATTGAGGTTAATACAATTTAATAAAATTAACGAATTTTTTAATAAGTATGAAATAATTGTTTTTTCTTATAATTGAAACTAAAGACACAATTTGTCACGTTCATAGCTTCATAGTGAAGCAATTCTTTATTATTTTCAATTTTTCAATTCTCTATCACAAATCACAATTTCTGACGATTTAATGAGTTATTCAAACACATACTTTGTACATAAGTGTGTTAATGTTTACAGAGAAAATTTACAAAGTATGTGTTTGGATGCTTCGTATGTAAATTAGGTAAATATAGGAATGCAGCGTGGGGTGTCACACCCTACATTCACTTGTTAAATAGTATATTATGTATATCACCATTTAACTTGTTAATTTACTAAATAAAATCATAAGATAATAAAGGGACGTGGCGTGGGGTATCACACCCTACATTCACTTGTGACTATTTTTGGTGCTTTCTTATTTTAGATTGCATTGCGTAATGGTTGGCAGCTTTTTAAATCTTAAGCAAGCTTTGGCAGCCTTTGCTGGTGCTCTAGGACTCTCTCCTTTTACTTATACAAAAGCTAGGAAATATAAGTAGTTTTTTTTGTCAAGTTTGTATTTTTCTTCTTCTTTCATTTCAACTTTAATGAATATACATTGATTGTTTTTCATTTCTATTTTTATGTTAAATATATAAATTAATTAAAAGTAAGAGTGCTCTTATTAACAAGAGCAGGAATGCATATATAGGGCAGAACTTTGCTTCATATGGTCGATATGATTAAAATACAGTCTTAATTGACAATATTGGTTATCAGTAAAAGGCATGCATGATCAATTATTGGTCACTCTTCTGCTGGTTTAGTTAATGATGAGCCGCGAGACAGTGCCTTATAGCAACATATATAAGTGAAACGTGAATTTGGTCACATTGTGGTAATTAAATAGCGTGTGGATTTGGATCCCTTTTTTTTTTAAGTGTTGCTATCCAATTCTAGCTTTATTTGGGAAGGGATTACTATGTGGGGAATAGAGGAAGTGGTATATAGGCTGGGTACACTTTATGCTTGTTGTATTATGTATCAGATTGTTCGAAAGAATATGATGTCAAATTTAGTTTTTTGGTTACAGTATATATGATGTCAATTATTATAAATAGTTTGATTTTTATAAATATAATTTCGATTAATTAATTTAAATAATAAAAAGTATCGAAAAAGTTTCATTCCTGATTAATAAATCTATTCCACTTAAACTAATCAAAACTCTGAAATTAACTTTAGGGTTACAAGTGTCAGTGTGTAAAGAAAGAAAAAGAAATGCTTCGTTGTCATTCTTTTCTTTAACACAATTATTCCACATAGTTTTCTCTTTTCCTGGTCCTTCCAAATCACTTACATACGTGAACAAGCATCTGATTCAAGGTTTCGTATATAAAAGGCAGCGTTCAACTTCGTTGGGAACATATGACCAACAAATTATCACTTCCCATATCTCACACACAACGATCAAATATCTGTTTCAACCTTGCCTTCACCCAATCATATGAAAATGACTGAAGAGGTAAAACATGATCAACAGTTCATGACAAAAGGTAATTTCAATTTTTCTAGACTATATATATATATATATATATATATATATATATGCACTCCACTATCAGAACCAAAACAATAAACAAAGAGTTTGCACAAATGTTATGTATGAGCATACATATTACATAGTTAATATATGCTAATTAAATAATCTGCCTGTTCTATATATATGTTTCATCTTTCTCAATTATAATATCCACTAAAAAAAGTGATATTGGGAAAATCCAAAATAGTCCATCATCTCATGAGTTAATTTTTATGAATTAATTTTTAAGATTGAGTTAGATCTAAGTCCATATTTTAAAATACTTTAATATCATCTTAAAATATGATTAAAATATGAGTTTTGAGTCTAATACAATTTTAAAAACTAATTCATAAAATAAGAGTTATCCCTACTTTATATATTTTATGTTGATTTTATCAATCTCTTATCAATGTGAGTTTTTTCCTAATAAGCGATTCTTCTCTAATGAGAGAAAAAAATAATATTCTGAGGCCAAATGTCAGCAATAGCATTCATCCTTTATTATATATAGATGTGGGTGTGGATGTGTGTACAGTTGTTAGAGTCAGCATAATAATCGTACGTATGCATTTTACAGCATGTGATCAATTTGGTTATCAGAACGTGGTTTTGCAATCGCAGATAAACTGTTATTTATAACTTTCATATTTATTTTAGTAAATTGACTGTGATTTTTTGTGTATGTAACGTGTTCAAATACTACCTCGATCGATTCCTTTTTAATGTTAAATTTTTAAAAAATTATTGTTCTTATTTATCTCCGGTCCTATATATATATGAAAAAATATTTTTTCTTTATCTTAATTATAAGAAATATAAAATTATCTTATTTTTAATTTTTTTTATCCCTAATTAATTATAAGACCTATAAATGATTACACTCATTTTTTCATGAAATTGAATTCATCTATTGAGTTGTCAACAAAAGAAGAGATACTTATTGGTTATGAAAAATTATCTTTTGAAAAATAATTCCTTCTTTAATCATTAATGTAATGGATAGTCTCGAAATAAAATTAAAATTTATGATAAGTTAACTAATATAATCACTTTTGTTGGTTTTGATTAATTAAGTTATTATTTTATATATTATATAGGACTAAATGTAGTATTTATTTTAAAGTTCAAGATAACAATAATTATTTTTCCTCAATTATATCCTTACTTTCTTCTTAACTTTTAATTAATTAATTTACACATTTTATATGGAAGTGAAAATGAAAAATAACTAACATGCGTTTATTGCAGTGTATAAATGAAAAAAGGGTAAAATAAAAAACTTCATAACTATATTATGAAAAGTAAGAAAATTTCTTGTATTTCTTGTTTCTTGTACAAAAATTTCAAATGACAATTAAAAACAAACAGAGTTAGCTATGCTAGCACATATTACGTGTTTAGATTTACATTGAATTATATAAAATCTTAGTTCTTAGTGAAATATCAGTTAGTTAACATGATTTTAGGTATAATATGTTTCGTTTTGTGGTGGGATGACAATGTGTGAGTTCTCCTAAGTAGTGTGTTGGGCAAGGACTGAATTCATTGGGCTTAAGTCCAAGAAGGGATAATGTGAACACAATCCATTCAATCTCGATCTTAACCTAAAGCAAGTAGAGATCGATGACAAAATTGATTGAATCTATTGAAATCCACCTAATAAAATATAGGATTTATTATTGAAATTTTGAGCATGAATTAAATGAGTATCTTTTTAGCTCGATTTGATCGTTGACAAATGTAGGATTAGCCCACATAAACTCACCAAAAATTGAAAAATTATGATTTTGATAGGACTTAAACTTCATTTTAGAAGTCTAAATTGATTGGGCTAGTCTGGGTTATAGTCCACAACCTGCATCATATTGGCTCACATTGGATTGGATAACCCTTTTTGCTACCTCTAAAAGTAAGTAAAACAATTATTTAATTGGGTTCTCAAATAAATAGTTATTAAAAGGCTTAAATTTCATTAAATTGTTATATAATTTAATGTTAACAAAGATGATGGACCCATGACCTTTTGCATCTTCTTTTCTTCCTTAACCATCTAACTCACTTTATATCTTCAAATAAATTTCATTGTATATTTGCATAATGATTACTCTTTTATTTTAATTTAATAAAAAATAATTGCAAGTTTGCAAGTTTGCAAGTAATGAATTTGGGATCATATCAGTAATTCCACCGTCTGACACCATCCTCCATTTCAATGTATTTTGAAGAGTTGAAAGGAAAAGAAGTGGAATTAGAAAGTGATGCAGGTATAGAAATGGGAGGAGGCCCACTGAATCAAGAGGACAAGTTTTGGAGGTTAACATTAGAAGGAAAATGGGATCCAGAGGTTATCAAAATGTGTGAAGAAGACATCACGTTATGCACGATAAAGTTCAACGAGAAAAGAGGCACTGCACTCCACGTGGCAGTGAATGAAGGCAATGAAGATGCTGTTAAGTGTCTTGTGGATAGGCATGGCAACTTGATCCGCACCCGTGGGCATCCGTCCGAACCCGCCCCGAGGTCAACGGGGAAAAACCGAGTTGACCGGATTCGGGTTCGGGTTCGGGTTTTAACCGCTTGTTGAAATCGGGGCCGGGGGCGGTTTTGGTAATACTGATATCCGCCCCGCCCCCGCCCCCGCCCCCGCCCCCGCCCCCGCTAACACCCAAGCAGTATATTTACGTAAATACCCTTATATATATATATAGAAGAAACCCTAAAAGGCTGGAACCCTCATTTCCCAATTTCATTCTCGGACGGCGCTGGAGTGGCTGGACTGCACAACACAGCAGCTTCTATCTTCTCACAGCAACTGATTCTTTCTTTCT
>PYAF01004261.1:300882-319085 GCA_007407185.1 Glycine tomentella | reverse complement strand
TCTTATATTGGTGAAGGAAGGAGTCTATGTATTGTTCTATGATGTTCTTTTTCATTGACTATCTAGTCTTTTTCTTTAAATGAATTAGATGAGATTCTATTATGCAGATTGGGCAAGGGAAATCCATGTTTTGCGTAGGCTTGACCATCCAAACATAATTAAATTGGAGGGCTTGATTACATCACAAATATCTCGCAGCTTGTACCTTGTTTTTGAGTATATGGGCATTGGGCCTTAGCGCCATCATATTTTATGCTATAAATGTTGTTTAAAATTAAATTTTTAACAACAATTTTTAAGTGTAGTCGGGTGCGGGGCGGGGGCGGGGGCGGGGAAAATCGACCCCGGGCGGGGGCGGGGATGGGGGCAATTTTTTAGCCCCATCGGTTTTCGGGGGCGGGGGCGGGGGTGGTTTTCAGGGGCGGGGGCGGGGGTGGGATAAGCAAAAACCGTCCCCAACCGCCCCCGTTGCCATGCCTACTTGTGGAGGCAATGATAAAGCACAAAAGGGGGGAGAAGGCCTTAGAATTGAAGAATGGGAGAGGGGACACTCCTCTACACCTTGCAGCATCAAGGGGATTGAAGAGTATATGTGAGTGCATCATAGGAAGAAATGAAGAAAGGAAGGATTTGATTCAAATTCGTAACGAGGAGGGAGAGACTCCTCTCTTCCAGGCTGCACTCTCACCGGAAAAGCAAACTTTCGAGTACCTTATTTCCCTCGTGCCCGATCAATCTCCTAGAAACCTTATACGGAAGAATGGGGATAGTATCCTTCATTGTGCCATTCGGAGAGAATATTTTGGTATGTTTTTAATTGCATTATGCATGAAAAATACTAAAAACACACTCTTTAACACACCCTTTCAAACACACTATAATGGAGAAAAATATAAGTTTTCATTATTCTATCTTATCCTACATCATTCTTGTTGATGTTTATTCCTGAAGTGATGAATGACTCTTTTTTTTCGTGTGCTACAACAGATTATGCACTCATAATAATGAAAAACTATCCTGATCTTGGCGACATTTGCAATGTAGAGGGATTCAGTCCTCTCAAAGTTCTTGCCACTAGGCCTTCAGCCTTCAAAAGTGGAAGCAATCTCAAGTGGTTTAACGAAATCGTGTACCGCTGTAAGTCCGCCATGTTTTTGCATTACACAAATAGTTACTAATAAGAGACTGATTTATATATATATATATATATATATATATATATATATATATATATGCAACACATGAATGCTAGCAAAATACTATTTAATATACTTTTTTAAATATATTTTATAGTTACTTAAAATTTCTTAAAAATTATAAAAATTAGAAGAAAAAATTGTTAAATAAAAAGTAATGTTTTTAAATCCAATCAAGAGATTTATAAGGTAAAATCAATAACAATCCAAGTTGAATGATTATACTGTAATTGAATCTGTTTTATACTTTTTAATATTATATAATATTCTAAGTAATAAATAATATAAAATTATAAAAAATTAAGATCTAAAAACTTATAAATTAATATACATAACTAAATATTATGATTTATAAGATAAAAATTATTAATAATTGACAAAATAATTGACACATATATAAATTTAGATATATATTTTTATTAATTTTTTTTAAAATAGATTAAATTTAAAATATTATTTTTTTATTAAAAAGATAGGTCCAATTTTCTATATTTGTTCAAGTTCGGTTTTTATTGATTTTGGACCGACTTGACCAAATCTTTAGCAGTTCTAAGATGTCACCATTTTTTAAAGTGATTGGATCGATCTCTAGATGATTGGGCTAGTCGAACCGATTAGATTGATTTTCAAAATAGTGATAAAAAGTGAGACTTACAAATTAAAAATTTGTAATCCTACCTAATAAAGGAATTCTACATTATTTATGAGAGATTTTCAACATCAATTTTTTGAATTGATGTAGATAGTAGGTGTAGTGATCCACCTTCTTTACATATATATAACAAATGCAAGATTTTATTTCTTGTTTAATTGGAAAGCTCTTGAATTAATTAATTTATGAAAAGGTTGATAAATTTTCATGATTTTAACTAGCAATTATAATTCAAAAGATAAAAGATAGACCATTCATATACAAACATATAATTATATATCTTCGCAAGGTAATATATAAAAACTTAAGCTGGTCCAAACAATACATTGATGAATAGCTATAATGTTTGTGCGTCAATTGTACACCTATTGTATGCCAATGACAACTATACATTTCTATGTACTAGAGGCAACAATAACGGCAAAAAATTACAAATAATACAATTAAATAAAAAAATTTGAGAAATGGTGCAGCTGGAAAACTAATTTGGCAAATGGTGCACTCAAACACGTCCAGATTGGGCGTGTTTCCGTCCGTCGCTAATTCGGTCTCCAATTCGATCGCTAACACATTTTACATAATATTGGGGTTTTTTAAAATTCTGTCTCTAATTCGGTCTTTAATTCAGTCGCTAACAACTTTTTACTTTGGGTTTTTTTAAAAAATCTGTCTCTAATTCAGTTGCTATCATTTTTTTACAGAATATTGTATTTTTTAACTTTTTTGAACTGAAAACGTTTAAAAATTTACAGTATAATTTTGGTAAATAAATATACCAAAAAAAATTAATTAATTTGGACTCATTTTTTATTAACTTTGTTGTTCAAAATAATTGCTGTATATAATTAAATATGCATATAATTTTTAATTCACCCATGACTGTTTAAGTTGATGTTTTTATTTTTACATCTTAATGTCTGCAAAAAATTAGCCCAAATTAGGTGTACGATATGTCTTTCAAACGGTCATAACGCAAATTAGGTGTACGATATATCCTTTAAACAGTTATAATTTTTGATAGAAATGTCCGATGTAGGCGTACGATATATCAAAACGCTTGAAATTCAGAGAAGTAATTAGAAAAATTTATCACTAGCATGCAATTCAATAATTGAATAAAAACAAATTAGAAAACAATAAATTTTTTGAGTATTCGAAGATTAAATCGCAATTTTGAGGCACTTAGAGGCCTCTTTTAGGAATTTTTTTTTGGGCAAGTCCCCTTTGGAAAATGCTTAGGGCTTCTCCTCTCAATTTCGAATGTGTGGCCACCGGTTTCGCCTCAATCGGACGTCCCGGTCAAAAGTGGAAGCAATCTCAAGTGGTTTAACAGAATCCTGTACCGCTGTAAGTCCGCCAAGTTTTTGAATTACACAAATAGTTACTAATAAGAGACTGATTTATATATATATATATATATATATATATATATATATATGCAACACATGAGTGCTAGCAAAATACTATTTAATATACTTTTTTAAATATATTTTATAGTTACTTAAAATTTCTTAAAAATTATAAAAATTAAAAGAAAAAATTGTTAAATAAAAAGTAATGTTTTTAAATCCATACAAGAGATTTATAAGGTAAAATCAATAACAATCCAAGTTGAATGATTATACTGTAATTGAATCTGTTTTATACTTTTTAATATTATATAATATTCTAAGTAATAAATAATATAAAATTATAAGAAATTAAGATCTAAAAACTTATAAATTAATATACATAACTCAATATTATGATTTATAAGATAAAAATTATTAATAATTGACAAAATTATGTCTCTAATTCTGTCTCTAATTCGGTCTCCAATTTGGTCGCTAACACATTTTATAAAATATTGGGGTTTTTAAAATTCCGTCTCTAATTCCGTCTCTAATTCGGTCGCTAACAATTTTTTATTTTGGGTTTTTTAAAAAAATCTGTCTCTAATTCAGTCGCTAACATTTTTTTACAGAATATTGTGATTTTTTAACTTTTTTGAACTGAAAACGTTTAAAAATTTACAGTATAATTTTGGTAAATAAATATACCAAAAAAAATTAATTAATTTGGGCTCATTTTTTATTAACTTTATTGTTCAAAATAATTATTGTATATAATTAAATATGCATATAATTTTTAATTCACCGATGACTGTTTAAGTTGATGTTTTTATTTTTACATCTTAATGTCTGCAAAAAATTAGCCCAAATTAGGTGTACGATATGTCTTTCAAACGGTCATAACGCAAATTAGGTGTACGATATATCCTTTAAACAGTTATAATTTTTGATAGAAATGTCCGATGGAGGCGTACGATATATCAAACCGCTCGAAATTCAGAGAAGTAATTAGAAAAATTTATCACTAGCATGCAATTCAATAATTGAATAAAAACAAATTAGAAAACAATAAATTTTGAGTATTCGAAGATTAAATCGCAATTTTGAGGCACTTAGAGGCCTCTTTTGGGAATTTTTTTTGGGCAAGTCCTCTTTGGGAAATGTTTAGGGCTTCTCCTCTCAATTTCGAGTGTGTAGCCACCAGTTTCGCATCAATCGGACGTCCCGGTCAAAAGTTATGACCTTTCGAAGTTTACGAAAATACCGCGCCCCATCTGCATGGCTACCACGTGTCAACATGTGGTGCAATACGCCCCATTTGGGCGTGTTTAAACACACCCCATTTGGGCGTGAATGAGTGCACCATTTTGCTAAATAGTTTCTGGCTTGCACCATTTGCTAAATTTTTTTATTTAATCGTATTATTTTTAATTTTTTGCCCAACAATAACACCTTTCATATACACTAAAAGAGTTAATTAAATCTCCTGGAAAGAAACTTTCATCACTCACACACAACATTCAAAGTTAAAACATAAGAGTGATAGTTGGAAATATATCCTACTAGGCGAGACGTCCAAGTCTCTTTTTAAGGGTGGAGACCTGACACACCCTTTTTAAGTATACATTTTTCAATAAAATCTTTCCAAAGAACATAACAACTCATTTTAACATACAAGGACAGTTCTCATACAAGATTATCATAAACCCATCAACATTCCATTAAGATCTCAAAATATCATATTCTTGTCAATGTCACATTCAACAAAATAACAATTATATATATACACACACACTCATGTACATATAAATGCCTCAAATTAGGTTAATCATTTGTAATTCAACATGTCATTCATTCACCTCATAACATCATCAATCCTTAGAAAATGTTAACTTCCTAACATAGTTCTAGAATCCAAATGTGGAATTTTTCATAATCCTCATACATTAGAGATAGGTACGTTCAATTAAAATTCATTTAGAAATCATTTTATAAGTGTTCAGCATAAACTTTCACTCAAGCTTCACATAAATCTTGCTTAAGCACAAATTCTAGAAACCATCTCTCATCTTTTATGATATTTTCACTTAAGCTTGGGTTAATCCTCTCTTAAGCCAAGTTTTCGCTTAAGCCAAGATTTACCTTCACTTAAGCCTAAAAGTTTATCAACAAATTTTCTCTGCAGCTTTTTTTGCTGAAGCAAGAATAACACTTAGCTTAAGCGACACAAGGTAGTACAACTCAAATCTTTGCAACGAGACCTCAAATTAATGGTTTCTAATTCAATCCAATTCAAATTGCACTCAATACATAACAAATAAACATCATTCCAAGCATAATATAATATTTAAACCAAAACACACAACCAAACTAAAGCTTCCCTTACCTTATGAATTTACCCAAAACCTTGAAGAAGAAGCTATGGAGGAGACTATGTGATCCAAGAATGGCCTTTACTCAACTTTTCTATGAAAACTAATAGGAACCTAAGCCGTTAAGTCGAATCAAGATTTCTCTCATCTATCAAAATTCTAACCAAAACCTATTTGAAAACTCTTTAAGAAGGAGAAAAGATGAACTCTAAGAGACCAAAGGAGAAGAGAAGTGTGGCCTACCACCTAGAGTTAAGTCAAGGAAACTCTAGGAATTTAGAAAACAAGGCTTATAAATGGAGTCCTGAATCAGCTATTGCTTGTGAAGTATGGAAGGAGATAAAATTTGAATTTCATGCAATAGATACTTTGTAAGTAGAGCATTAGTTGTAATTAAACTAGGCTCAATCTTTTCCTAAAAGGATTGAGCCGACAATACAAAGATACTTATCATACATACATATATATATATATATATTAGTTTTTGTTTAGTAATTATCTTGGGATAAATTTCCAAAAAATTCATGCTCTTGAGAGAAGAAGAAGGAGCTTAAGAAGGAAGACAGGAGACTGAAGGAAAGTAGGGAAATGAGAATGAAAGAAGTCTTCCCACGTTTAAAGGTTTGGAAGTATTTTGTATTTTGGCTATTTATACCCGTATTTCTCCTAACCTCACACCTCTTCCCCTTCTACAATAAAAACTTACTTACAAGACTGAAAGTACATATGAGATCCATAATCTAAGCCCAACATGATAAAAAATTATCAAACACTTAACAGACATTACAAAAATCATAATGTTACAGTATGCATCTTAAAAGTGGGGATTTTCTACATCGAGTGCAAATTGATGTAGTAAAACACTTTCTACATTGATTAATTTTTAATTGATGTAGTAGAAGTAGAATGTGGTTTGTAATTATGTAAATGTGACCACATTCTACGTCGACTAAGGCAAAAAGCAATTTAATAAGTGATTTTATACATACATACAATTTTTATTTTAGTACAATTGAATTTTATTTCTAATAAATTCATTTAAGGTATCATCAATCAATAATTTAATTAATTTAAATATAAAATAAAACAATAAACATATAGAAAAATGAAAATTGAACCAAAATTGAGGATTTTTTAAGATATGGAGACTAAAATTGTAAATAAATAGGAGAATCAAAATCGCATATTAAAAATAAAAGGAAAACCAAAATTACAATTTAGCCTAAAATATATTATTATAAAAATAAAATTATAATAATATAATTATATACATCATAATAACGTTAAATTAACTAAGTTGCTTAATTTTATTGGTCTTTTTAATTTTTTATAGAGAAAATTACACATATTTCTCTTGAGGTTTAAGGAAATTACACATGTTTTTCTTTTGTTTTTAAAATCTACACAAATCCCCTAAATGTCTTATATACATTTGACAATAACAAGTCATGTGCCTTGACAATTTTGTTTAAAAATGTTTAAATGTATTTTTAGTCCTCTTAAAGATAGAAATATTTGGAATTCGTCACTACAAGTCTTTTTTCTATTTATCATCCTTGCAAAATTTAAATCTCTTACTTTTTGGCCTGGAGCTAGGATCGGGTTACCCAAACCTACATGTATGCTATTGTAGAAAGTGTCAATTTTTTTTACATCATTTATATGTATAACCAATGTAGAATAATGTTTTTCTACATCGGATTTATACATAAACAATGTAAAAATGTTGAAAAAATTGATACTTTCTAAAACAACATATATATATATATAGGTTCGAGTAACCTAAACATAGCTTCGGATCAAAAAGTTAAAGATTTAAATTTTGCGTGGATGAAATATAGATAAAAATTTTGCAGTGATATATTCCGAACATTTTCATATATATGAGGACTAAAAACATATATTAGTCTTTTTTAATCAAAATTGTCAATGCACATGAGTTGCTATTGTTAAATGTTTAAAGGATATTTAGGGGATATGTGTAGGTTTTAAAATCAGGAGGAAGACATATGTATTTTCCTTAAACCTCAAGGAATGCATGTGTAAGTTCTACCAAAAAAGGAGAGACATATGCAAATTCCTTAAACCTTAAGGGAAACATTTGCAATTTATTCTTTTTTATTTGTTTCTTATATAAAGGACTAGAGGGAGTAAAATTGTTGAATTAGTTATTTGTTTCTTTTAGGGAAAAATATGTTTTTAATTTCTATACTTTTGTGAAATTTTGTTTTTAGTCCTTAAAATTTCATATCATTCAATGTAATTTATGTACTTTACAGAAAATCTATTTTTAGTCCCTCCTAACATAATTCTCACAAAACCTTAATTTTTGTTTGATGTGGCAAACCAATTGTGTTTTTTATTTTATTTTTAAATTGATTGAAAAATTATTTTTTATTTTAAAAAATAAATTATTAATATGTTTTCCCCAAGCACATCAAATTGTAACTTTCAAGGTTCCATTTTTGTCTTTGTTTCCATCATCATTCTTCAACAATTATTGCAGATTTATCCTTACATCTTCTTTTGATTTTATTTGTTTCTTGAACACTACTTTCATGAATTTATACAATAAATAGTTGTATTTTTCATTATTATCACAATGATTAAGATTAATTAATATAAAATTGTATAAAATCAATTATATGTGTTTTTATTACTGTAATGGTTAAGGTTATGACTAGTATAAAATTGTATAAACTAATTGTGCACATTATTATTACAATATAACGGTTAGTGTTAATTAATATAATTTAAAATAAAAATTAGTTTCAATTTTATTGTAAAATTAGTAAAAAAAAATTAGAAATTATTATTTATTAAAAATAAGATGTTTAAACAATTAAAAAGGAAGAAGAAGAAAGTCTTCTGCCCCTTTAATAGATTTAAGGGTTCGTCCTTGTATATTTTTCTCCATTCATTTCAATAATTTTTTTTCTTTTTCTCATTTGCATAATTTTTCTTAAACCTTTTTACATGGCAACCTGGTACCAAGTACCAACATCTAGAATACCACCTGTCATTTGAATTTACTTTGCAAAGCACACATCGGTTATCTAATTTATATATTTTTCTTCCTGAAGGCGTGGATGCAGAAACAGAAGAAGAAAAACTTCGAGAGGATGAACAAAAAGATAAAAAATTTCCAGCAATCTACGACACATGTTATCAGTTCTTGTCAACATGGTATAATATCATACTTAAACAACTTGGTAAGTGAATTACAGCATATATGCTATCATTCTTAGTATTTATTTTTGTCTCTTATTTTTTCTTTTTCTTTACCTTTTCTATTTAAAAAACATATAGTTTGACTGAGAAGCCGTGTCATTTATATATAATAGTAAAGTTTAAAATTAAAATTGTCCAGGGCATTTTTTTTTAAAATTACTATATATTTATTAACTTTTTCATATTTTTTCCTTTCATATTTTATTTTT
Source organism: Glycine tomentella (assembly GCA_007407185.1). Classification (NCBI taxonomy): domain Eukaryota; kingdom Viridiplantae; phylum Streptophyta; class Magnoliopsida; order Fabales; family Fabaceae; genus Glycine; species Glycine tomentella. The sequence continues at coordinate 310,094 of PYAF01004261.1, read as the reverse complement.
TTTAAGTTCTTTTTCCTAATGAAATAATTAAATATCAATTAAAACTACATTATTATATATTTATGTCCCCAGCTCCTTTAAGAGCTATTGTAGTTCACACTAGAGATGTTGGTACTGTAAAGTGTAAAGCATGTCTGGCAAGCTAGTATGCACTTCTATAGCTTTGTTGTCAAATATGGACTAGTTGTATTGTACCCCGGACCTCTCAATCATGGTGTAAGTAGGGATGTGCATTACTTATTTATTTTAGTAATTATTATTTTGTTTATCTTTTTAATATCTCTATTTTTTCGTTTTAGTATTATAATATTGTATTTATTTTGAATTAGCTAGTCTCTTTGAAAAATATTTGGTAACGACAAAAAGCAATATTATAAGGACAAAAAAAAATGAATATATTACAATAACAAGGACCAAATATAAAAAATAGAATTTTACAAAGATAAAAATCAAGCTAAAATTTTTGGGATCAAAATTAAGATACAACTATGTTTTCAAGAACCAAAATCATATTTAAACCTAAAAAAATAATTATATAAATTTCATTTTGAAAGTGAAAACCTCATAATCCAAATTTACAATTTTGTAAGGATTTTAACGTTCTAGGAGATGCATTCTCATTCAATATTCATAGGCATTAACTAACTTTATATTTTTATATAGTATTTTGTTGGAAATTTCCGTTTTAATGTTTGGCCCAAATCCTTATGTGCTGGAAAAGGGATTTGTTGACTTGGGTCCAATTTTCGAGGGGCTGACCCTGGCCCACTTGTAATTTAGGGTGCTGAAATTCCTAAACTTAATTCCTCTCTATAAATACAACATTTATAGATGGAGGCTAGTAGAATTTAGAATTCAGAATTCCAGAGTGGAGAGAATTCTTGTTTGAGCACAGAGAAGAGAGAGCTTTGTCTGTGAGTGTGTCTCTGAGAGGTTGAGTGAGCAACCCTTGTAGAGAGCTATTTCACCATTATTGGTGAGGTTGAGTGTCTCCGACGAAAGGCTGTTGAGAGTGTGTAATCATTATTGATAATAGTGGATTGTTTCTGGACAAGGTCCCGTGGGTTTTCCCCTTTGTGTTGAAGAAGGTTTTCTCCCACGTAAAACTATCTTTGTGTGTTCTTCTCTCATGTCCTTTCTCGCATTTTGATTATTCACGTTTCTGCATTATTCTGTTTGTTTCTTTGAGGGTTGAGTTTGAGGTGACCCCCTGTTCGTTGGTAGAGAAGGTGTGTTCCTCCCAATAAAAGTGGTATCAGAGCCCGGGGTGAAGGGTTCTGAAGGAGAAAGGAGACGAGATGGAGACTAGTGGTAGCATAACCCATGACGGGTATATGTTTAAGTTGAGCGCAGACAATTTTACCTACTGGAGGTCGATGAGGAAGATCATCTGTATTGCAAGGATTTGGACGAGCCCATTGTCCTTGATGAGAGACCGGCGGGAAAGTCTGACAAGGAATGAGAGATCCTGAGTCGCAAGGCCGTGGCTACGATCAGGAAGTACATTGATAAAAGCCTCTTTGAGCATGTGTCTGAGTTCACAAATGTGTACGAATTGTGGAACAAGCTGGAGTCCATGATTCAAAAGAAGACTCATACGAATAAGGCACATCTCGTCCGCCGGCTTGTGAAGCTGGAGTACAAAGACGGGATGAGTATGATTGAACACCTCAATACATACAAGGGTATTGTGAACCAGTTGTCCAAGGCCGATATGAGAATTGACAACGAGATGCAGGCTCTGTTGTTGTTGAGTTCACTGCCGGAAAGTTGAGATACTTTGGTAGTAATGTTGAGTAATTCAGCTCTTGAAGGGAAACTGGAGATGAATGTCGTGACTGACAGCCTCCTGAATGAAGAAGCTGAGAGGAGAGAACGGGGTGTAACCAGCACGTCTGATGCCAACGTTGCTGAGAGTAGGAGTAAATCCGATTTCCGGGTTCATGGTAAGAACCGGGGTCGTGAGAGACGGGATAGGTCCCGAGACCGGTCAAGACCGAAGAGTGAACTGAAGTGCTTCTACTGCAAGAAGCCTGGACATAAGAAGACTGACTGTTGGAATCTGCAGAGAGATGAGCAGAGTGGTTCTGTGAAGTCAGACCAAAGCATGCAGAAGAAAAGAGAGGTGAAGAGCACCATGGCTGTGGTTGCCAGTGCTGGAGCCGAGATATTTATTTTTGGAGAAGATTTTTTGAATGTTGCTTCGATGATTGTGCCTGGATAGTTGATTCAGGTGCCTCTTTCCATGTGACCCCTCATAGAAGGTTTTTCTCATCCAGCAGGAGTGGAGATTTGGAGCTGTGCAGAAGGGAAATCAGGTAACCAATAAGATTGTTGGTGTCGGCGATGTGACCTTGACCTCGGACGTAGGGTGCCAAATTATGTTGAAAGAAGTGAGGCATGTACCTGACATGCGTTTGAATCTAATCTCAGTGGGAAAGCTTGATGATGCCGGATTAGTGAACAACTTTGTTGTAGATGAAAGCTGACTAAAAGAAATTTAGTGATGGCCAGAGGAAGGAAGGAAGGCTCCTTGTATGTGATGCAGTGGAGTATAATGGGCAGTGAAGCCAATACTGTTTTCGATGGATCAGGCTTGGAACTGTGCCACAAGCGTGTTGGCCACATGAGTGAGAAAGGACTTGAGATTTTGGAGAAGAAAGAGCTATTGACTGGGTTAAAGGGTCAAGTGCTGGAGAGTTGCTTGCACTGCCTAGCTAGAAAGCAGCACCGAGTTTCATTTGTGAGATTGGGTCAACCCAGGAGACGGAGGTGCATACTTGACCTCGTCCATACTGACGTTTGCTCCATGTCAGAAAGATCGCTTGGAAGAGCGTAGTACTTTGTCTTTTTCATTGATGACCATTCCTGCAAGGTGTGGGTTTACCTGTTGAAGACCAAGGACCAGGTTCTCCAATCATTTAAGGAATTTCATGCCATGGTGGAAAGGGAGACTGGCAAGAGGTTGAAGGTGGTCAGATCAGAAAATGGTGGTGAGTATCGTGATCCCTTTGAAGTTTGCTGTAGAGAAGTCGAGATCCGATTTGAGAGGACGCCCCCCAAGACTCCTCAGCTGAATGAACTCACTGAGAGGATGAACCAGACTATTGAGGAGAAGGTCTGATGTATGTTATCCAACGTCGGGTTATCGAAAACATATTGGGGAGAGGCAGTTAGAACAACGGTTGATTTGATAAATTTCTCACCATCAAGACCACTGGAAGGAGAGATTTCAGAGGAATTCTGGACGGGTCGGAAAGTGACCTATAATCACCTGAGGGTGTTTGGATGTCAAGCCTTCGTGTATGTTTCTAATGACGAAAGGGAGAAGCTGGATCCTAAGACGAAGGAGTGCATATACCTCGGTTCGCCGAAAACCGAGTTTGGTTTCAGACTGTGGGATCCAATTAGCAAGAAGATTGTGAGAATTCGAGATGTAGTCTTCCATGAGGATGAGACCATCCATGACATCTCGAAGCCCCAAGTTCGGGTTACTGTCCGAAGTGAAGAACCCGTCCCTCGTGTGCATGCTGAAGCAGGGGGAGAAGCCAGTGGAGAAATCGTCGGAGACGATGTTGAAGATGATGACCAGCAAGAAGTTGATGATACCGGGATCCAGGTTGAGAATGAAGAACCGGGTTCTGAAGAGGTTGAAGAAGAACAGCCTAGATACCCCACTAGAGAGAGAAGACCTTCTACAAGGTATCCACCTGATGAATATACCATAATTACTGAAGATGGTGAACCTCAGAGTTATGATGAGGCAGTGGAAAGTCCAGAGAGTGATGAATGAGATAAGGCCATGCAGGATGAGATGAGATCCTTGCATGAGAATCAGACTTATGAGCTGACCGAGCTACCTAAAGGAAGGCGAGCTCTGAAGAACAAGTGGGTGTATAAGTCAAACAGGAGGATAACGATGAGAGGCCGAGATACAAAGCCCGGATTGTAGTGAAAGGCTGCAATCAGAAGAAGGGGATTGACTTTGATGAGATTTTCTCTCCTGTTGTGAAGATAACCTCGGTCCGAATTGTGTTAGCTATGGCAGCTACAATGGACCTAGCGGTAGAACAAATGGACTTGAAGACGATATTTCTTCACGGTGAGTTGGAAGAAGAGATATATATGGAGCAATCTGAAGGGTTTCAAGCTCCGGGATGTGACGGCATGGTATGCCGACTGAAGAAGAGTCTCTGTGGCTTGAAACAAGCACCTCGGCAGTGGTACAGGAGGTTTGATTCCTTCATGACAAACCATAAGTTCATGAAGACGGATGTCGACAACTGTGTTTTTGTGAAGAGGTATGAGACTCGTGATTTCTTGCTACTGTATGTGGATGACGTGCTGATAGTAGGACAAGACAAGGTGAAGATTGCCGCCTTGAAGAAGGTGTTGAACTCGTCCTTCGCGATGAAGGACCTTGGTCCAGCAAAGCAGATTCTCGGAATGAAGATTATCCGGGATAGAAAGAAGAAGCTACTGTGGCTAAGTCAAGAGAAATATGTTGAGAAGATCTTGAAGAGATTCAACATGGACAAAGCCAAAACAGTGAGTACCCCCTTGGCCGGACATTTGAAGCTAAATGAGAGGCAATGTCCGAGATCAGATGAAGACAAAGAGAAGATGGAGAAGATCCCGTACCAATCTGCAGTTGAAAGTTTAATGTATGCAATGATTTGCACTAGACCCGACCTGGCGTATGCAGTTGGAGTGGTGAGCCGATATCTTTCGAATCCCGACAGAGAACATTGGGAAGCAGTGAAATGGATCTTCAGGTACCTCCGAGGTACAACCAAATTATGTCTTTGTTTTGAAGATGGTGAAGCCGGGTTGCAAGGCTACTCGGATGTTGATTTAGGGGGAGATTCAGACTCGAGGAAGTCGACGACGGGATACTTGATGACGTTTGCTGGAGGAACAATCTCGTGGCAGTCAAGACTGCAGAAGTGTGTGACACTATCAACCACGGAGGTCGAGTATATTGCCGCAACAGAAACGTGCAAAGAGTTGTTGTGGATGAAGAAGTTTCTCCAGGAACTCGGTCATGACCAAGGTGTGTATGAGCTGAAGTGTGATAGTCAGAGTGCAATTCACCTTGTGAGGACATGATGATGAAGTCGGTTCAAGCATTGAAGTTTGAAGATTGCTGTGAAGGAGTCGGGCTGATGAATTCGGTACATTGAAGCCGAAAAGGAAGGTCGGGTTGTGATGTGAAGACCCCAGCTTTAGTGGAAGATCGGAAAAGATTCCGAGTTGCCGCTGTGTCGCATTGAAAATGGAAGGGGGAGATTTGTTGGATATTTCCGTTTTAATGCTTGGCCCAAATCCCTATGTCCTGGAAAAAGGATTTGTTTACTTGAGCCCTATTCCCGAGGGGCTGACCCAGGCACATTTGCAGTTTAGGGTGCTGAAATTCCTAAACCAATTCCTCTCTATAAATACAACATTTATAGATGGAGGCTAGTAGAATTCAAAATTCAAAATTCCAGAGTGGAGAGAATTCTCGTTTGAGCGCAGAGAAGAGAGAGCTTCGTCTATGAGTGTGTCTTCAAGAGGTTGAGTGAGTAACCCTTGTAAAGAGTTGTTCCACCATTGTTGGTGAGGTTGAGTGTCTCCGACTAAAGGCTGTTGAGAGTGTATAACCATTATTGATACTAGTGGATTGTTTCTGGACAAGGTCCCGTGGGTTTTCCTTTTCGTGTTGAAGAAGGTTTTCTCCCACGTAAAGCTATATTTGTGTGTTCTTCTCTCCTATCCTTTCTCGCATTTTGATTATTCACGTTTCCGCATTATTCTGTTTGTTTGTTTGAGGGTTGAGTCCGAGATGATTCTCTGTTCGTTGGTTGGTGGAGAACGTGTCTTCCTTCCAACATATTTGATATACACCATAGATATAATTTTGATGGTTAAGCCTATATAAGAAACCTATTTGAAATATTGTTATTTGTTTATCGCGATGAAAACAAACTGATTTTGGGTCCAATGTTTACAGGATCATCAGGAAGAAACCGTATGGAAGTAGAAGATCCAGAGAAAACGCCGCCGAAAGATCCTAGTAGTAAGGTTCCAGCAAATTATGCTACATGTCATCAGTTTATGAAGTTTGCATGCATATATATTCTTGGCCTTTCGGGAGCAGGTATGTACGTATGTGACTATGTCTCTCCTCTACGTTGATTACTTGATTTATTGTATGGTGAAAAAGGAATGTTATATGTTGGTCGTTATGGTTAATTTGTTTCAATTGGAATAAATTTCATTTGACAAAAAATAAATTGTTATAATTTATATCTACACTGAGTATATTAATTTATCATACAATCAAATAATTCTGTTTGCATAAAAAAATTGATATAAATCATTCGTACATTACATTAATTGTTAAATATGATGTATCATAATAAGAGTTTTAAAGGTTTAATTCTTATGCACTATCAAGAAAATTTACAAAGTAATCTAATAGGAATTTATGCTAGTGCTAAATGATATTGGTGAATATATAGAATGATGTGATGCGATGGATTCTTCTACTGGGATGTATGTATTTTAAATACTTAATTTATATGTATTGTTAATTTTTTTTACAAGTTATCAGAAATAAAAATCACCTTATTATTGCATCATATTAATAAATAGTATGATCTGACGGTAAGATGAATTTCCATTATATACATCAATGTAAATTTTTTATTAACAGTATATGTCTATATTGAATAATAGTTTAAGTTTTGTTAAACAAATTTTATACCCATGTGTACAAGCTGAACGACTAACATTTTACCAATAGACTGTAGTTTTTGTTTTTGTTTTTTGTTTTCGATGTTTGCTTCCCTTTTTTACATTATTCAAAATATATTTTGTTAAGGAATTTAGTTCAATTGATTAAATAGTGTATGAGTTATTGTAAATTTTTTTATATTATCTTTGATTTTTACTGATAAAAAAAATATATTTTTTCACAAATCTATGGTTTGACAATGACGACATGTATGTGTTCTTCATTTTTCTTATGTGTTGCTCATTTAATTGTTAAGGGGTTGAAAAGATTATAGAGATGAAGCAAAAACACAAATGGAGTAGTCAACTCTTGAGTAAATTTATGGAAAATCATTATGAGTCATATATAGGAAGTGGAGGTCCACCATCATTCGATGAGAGTGGTCAAAAAGATTTCATTTCTTACCGCCAGAAAGGTACTTACATAAACAATTTCAGTATATGATTGTATATATTCTTAACTAGTATTTATATAAAATAAATAAATTAAAGAGACAAAATGTATATAACTTCTCTCGTAATTGAAACTAATATTATATTAATTATTGGTAGTTTCTTAATATTATAATAATCATAGTTGACGGAGAATATACCGCCCTTCATATAATTGACCTTTGATTGAAAATCTCATCAAAATGCAACTTGCAGAAAAATTTGACAGCGAGGAGACAGCGATTTTGGTTGCAGCGAGAAATGGCATAGTTGAAATGGTGAAGGAGATTATATCAAAAATACCAAGTGCCATACATGAAACTAACTCGAAGAAGCAAAACGTGTTGCATGTAGCAGTGGAGAACAGGCAACCCTCTGTTGTTGAGGAATTAAAAAAATGGTCTGAGAAGGATAAAAAAAATAAATTAGTGTTTAACAACCTAACATTAGGTGTGGATGAGAAAGAGTGCACTCTGTTACACCTGGCAGCGACACTAAGTGATAAGGGTTGGATGATATCTGGAGCTGCCTTGCAAATGATGTGGCATATCAAATGGTTTAAGGTACACGATTATGATATCAAAATTCAAATGTAGTATAAAATTATGAACCAATGTCTAAATTCAAATATAGTATTTTTCATGTTTCCTCCAATCTCGATATATTTTGCCTTTCACTCTCATTTTTTTTGTTTTCATTATAAATAGAGACACACTAGCAATTAATGACTAATTAAATTGATATGTTTTACAACAATATAGACATATGTTCACCCTTTGATTCTCTGGTGGTGCAGTACATAAAAGGGCTAGTGCCGGAGCATTTCACAGTTAGAACCAATAAAGACGAGAAAACCGCAGAGGAAATCTTCGGAGATACACATGAAAAACTCGTCAATGAAGCTAGTGAGTGGCTCAAGGACACATCAGAATCTTGCTCAGTTGTGGCAGCTCTCCTTGCTGGTGTTTCCTTTGCCGCGACCACCACTGTCCCTGGTGGTTTTGACAGTGACACAGGTGAACCTGTATTAAAAGGCAAGCCTGCATTCGACACATTTGCACTGTGTTCATTAATTGGCCTATGCTTCTCCGTCACTGCGCTCATAATGTTCCTCTCTATACTTTCTTCTCGGAAAGAAGTCAAGGATTTTCGAATTAAGTTGCCACTTAATTTGCTTTTGGGCTTAAGTTCTCTTTTCGTATCTATTGCTATATTGTTTGTTACTTTCTGCTCTTCTCATTTCTTTGTGATCGATGACAAATTCCAGCAACTCTTAATCCTCATTTACACAGGAGCTTGCGTGCCTGTGACTTTCTATGCAGTAGCACAGTTTCCACTACATATTGACCTTGTGAGAGTCATTACCACGAATGTGCCACGGACGATCTGTAGAGGGGATTATTTATAGGGGATGCTTCTTTTTCTTCTATTATGAGTATAATGAAATTTAAAATGTGTGGCTTTTGGCTTGTTTAAGTAACATAGTAATGAATTTTGTGTGCCTATATTTGGAGCATTGTATGGTGTTGGATTTGTTCTTATTAAATCAAGTGAGTTTGTATGATCATGAGTTATTTCAATTGTTAAAACTGATAGATTATATGTGCATGTTCATCTTTCATTGTTATTATATATCCTTTTTAGGTACGATTTCTCATTTTTTAGCCCTTAGAATTTTTTTCTTGATCAATATTGGTAAGACTTTTTTATTCTTATTTTTAGTCTCTTAAACTTGAGGAGAGATTAAATTATTTCAAAATTAAATTTTAAAAAAATATTTTTTATTATAATTATTTATTTTCTTAAAATCTAATGATTAATATTAACGACATATTATAATTATTAAATTTCAAAAAAAATCAAGAACCAAAACCATTCATAAAAATTAGGAACAAAAACAATAAAATCTTAAGAAGATAGGATATTTTGTCTTTATTTGATTAACTTTATTCAATAAATTATATAAAATTATTAAAAATGTCATTTAATTAACTTCATTTTAC
>PYAF01004261.1:278073-300782 GCA_007407185.1 Glycine tomentella | reverse complement strand
ATAAAAAGTGTTGGAAGTAACTAAAATTTTTTAGGGTTCAAATTTCTAAATTTATCTTTAATTATATTTTTTAATTTAAAAAAGTTATAATTTAAATTTTTTAAAATAATAAAGGACTAATTTGAAGAAAAGATAATGAAAAGATGACATATTATCTGATTGAGTAAAATTAAGAGTATCAAAACTCTCCAAATTATTAAGAGCACCATAGAAACTCTGATAACTATATATGTGAATATACACACTTTTCACATATTAATTAAAGTAAATTCTTAAAAAAGTACATAGATTTATTATTATTTTTTATAATATTTTAAATTATAATGTAAAATCAATTAATTATTGTAAAAATATCAATTAATTTTTATATCTTCAACATCATCAATCCAAAGAATTGATCCTAGGTCTTTATACTAGTGTCTCTTTTTTGGGATTACGTCATTATTCTAGTCCCTAGAAGACCAAGACCATGAAAAACACATGAAACACGACGTATAAAGCATCAACAGGTATCTTTGGCTAAAGTTGAATGGGGCAATAAAAAATGCAAGAAACAACAACTTTCACTCGGTTGCCGGTGAAGTAAGGATATTTGAAAAGGATAATATTGTAAAATAAATGGTCGCATAGGATTGGGGATAATGGAAACAAGTATTTTTTTTTTTTATTGAAAACTAGTATCTTTTAGTACTATATGTATTAATTGTATATGATAATTGATAAATACCTTTTTATATTATTAAAATTTATAATAAATAATTTAAATTATGATATATGGTTTCTTTTAATTATTTACATTTTCATATTATAAAATATTGAAATTGAATTTAGAGAAAAAAAAGTTTTTGATCAACTATCGAGTCCTAATTTTTGGTTAGAGTCCATGCATTTAAAAGTTCTACGTTTTCTACTAAAAAAACTATATATCCCATTGTCTAGAGGTTTCTCGTTGCAAAGTAAAATAGAAGAATATTGTAAATCGTCTTATCCTTGCCTATACAAATAAACTATTTTTAGATTCAAACTCATAACCAACAAATCATTAAAACACAATCTTATTATTGTGTCGACTTGTCCTCCCATTAACTTTCTACTAATGGTGTGAAATTGACCCAAAATTGAAGGATAATAACAAAAAAAAAAAAAAACTCGTATAAAGAATGAACCATAAAATTTTTAAGGATAGATACTAAAATGGAAAATTGACGCAGGTATAGGAACCAAATTATTTAATTGAACCTAAAATAAAAGATGACATATTAAAAAGGTAGACAATTAAGAAGATCAACTACACACATAAATAAATATATAAAAAAACTGTATTTGATATTATTAGTAGTGGGTTTGATTTTTCATTCAAATGCTTCAAAGGGACGTTCATTTCAAATTTTCAATAATCATAATTTCATGGATTGAGTAGAACGGGCATGGAGAAAAAAACTAAACAGGTAAGGTATTAGTAGAGAAATGTCTTAAGAATAAGAATTAGACGCTAGCTAGAATAAAATATTTGTGATATATACCAATTGTATATTTTATTTGGGAGTGAATTGAAATATAAAAAAAAAAGAGATGTGATGATAAAAAAGAAATAAATTAAAAAAGAAAGGTTAACACATATGATCGTGACGTGAAATCATGTAAGCAAGCTTTTATAGTTTCATAACGACAAAACTCACTACTAGAAAAGCTATATTCTACGATATTAGAACAACGACCGTTGTACTAAAACCGTTGTTATTCCAACAAGCAGCGATAATTTTGTAAATATTAGACAGGTTAACAATAATTTTATGTAAAACTATTGTAAACGCTTTGAAGACGATGACGGTTTTGATCAAAACCATCATAGGTAGGTAGCCTATAAAGATGGATTTGGATAACCGTCATTATATTCAATGTAAACATTTTCAAAATGACAACGGTTTTGGTCAAAACCGTTGTTGTATTCAATGTAAATTAATTTAAAAGTCCAAACGTCGCATCCACTCGAGTGCGCTTCTCCTATGGTGTTTTCAATTCAAACCTTCATTCCTTTTGCAACCCGAACTGAGGTTCATTACAACCGTTACAAGGTTGTCCTCAACGCCGATGAGGGCCGCCAGAGAAGAGAGGTCACCAGGCTCTGACGAGGACATGTCAACAACAACGACACCACCCCTTCGTGTTCCTCTCGCTGCGTCGTGTTCCATCTTGGCTCCAAAGCCAAAACAGCTTGGTCTCTGTTTCACGTGGCTTCCAACAAACCTCTCTCGCATATGATGTAACATAAAGCAAGACATAGAGAAAAATAATGAGTATTAATTGTGTTTAAAAAAATAGGTGTTAAATTATCATTGCTCATTTTTACTTAAGTAAGGAAATTAACGTAATAGCCCTAATTTGTTCAGTAACTTGTATTTCCTTGTACTAATTAATATAGCTAAATAATGTCAAGATTCTGTGTTCACATCCACAACATTTATTTTTTAAAATTTTAATTAATTAAAACTATAATCTATTTTAATTAATTTTGTAAATTAAATATATCTTAGTTTACTTATAAACTCGAAAATTAAACTAATTAAAAACCCTTTAATTTTATATCTATGTTCTAAAATATATTAATAATTTCTTACTCCAAATGATATAAATGCTCGAGAGATTTTTTTTAACCATTTATTAGAATCAAGTATGATTAATATCGATCAAAAAATCACGTTGACTGTATACTTTATTTGAATTTCTATTCCTGACCCCATGTCATTTTTATCTCCAAGATTTAAGTTAAATTTTTAAATAAAAAGTATTGAAATTAAGTTATTTAATATTGGACTTTTGTTTTTTGAAGATTACTATTCGACTTTGAGGATACAAGGGTGTTTAAAAAAAAGCAAAGCAGGTTTATTATATCATTCTTTTTCTTTATCACTCTTTTCTGTTCCTTCGAATTCACTGAAATGTATGAACACGCATCGAATTTAGAGGTTTAGTCTATAAAAGGGGTCATTCAATTGCATTGGCGTTTATCAGCAAATTATCACTTCCCATATACACATTGATCAAATTTGTGTTTCAACCTTCCATCCAGTCATATGGGAACGATAGAAGAGCAACAATATGGTGACCAACACACGATAGAAGGTAATGAGAACAGAATCTTGATGTTTATTTCGTTAAATTTCGACTTTTAACTGACTATCAGTATGCTTGAATTTGAGGTAAAATTAAAATATTCTAAAAATATCTTTTAGAGTTAAAATTAGTTTAGGATCATGTTTAGTTATTATTTCAAAAGTATGTTTGAGAGAAAAAAAATTGTCTAAAAATTCAGTAGTGAAGAAACACAGGACATAACTTACTTTTTCAAATTCAGTATTGTAAACTTAAAAGTTTACAAATTTTAATCCAAACATTCGTTATATGTTACATAGTTATGTATACTTATGTTTGAACATATTACATAGCTAATATATACTTTTTGATGCTTCATAGCTAATTATATATATACTAATTATATAATCTGTGATATGTTCCACGTTGAATCTTTCTGAAAAATGCTTTCTTCTATATTTAGCTCTGATGGTGATTCGATCTTCTTTAAGTGAGAGATGAATACTTACAAAGCATTCAGTTATGAGCCTACATTAGTATCATTACTAAGTAAAAGACTTTTTTTTAGGAACAAATGCATACTAGCTTCCTTGTGTGTGTAGCCTCTAATTTATGGAAATTAATATTTCACACACATTATTTTTTATTATTTAAATATGTGAGTGCATGCGTCTTATTCCTTACATAGTGGGTCTCTTCAAATTAGTGAATTATATTTTGTACGAAGGATAATTTAGAGAGAGAAAAATAGTTTAATTTTCGGATGGAATTAAATAAATTAAATGATGTTATTTGTGACTTAATTATTTTTTTTTTGCTTATATTCATGATTGGAGAGAGTACTGTATATGATTTCGTTTTATTTTTTAATTTCTTTTTTTTTTATTTTTTATATAAATATTTTTAAAAAACACCACAAATTAAATCAAATAAACAACTTTTTACTGTCCCAATTTTGTAGTCAATAAATATTTCCCCAAGCGTTTATTTCACACCAAATTACGTGTAGTGTATTTGTATAAACCACTTACGTACCTTTTTATACATTTTACTTTAATCAAAATAATCGATTGTTATTGGTACCATTATTAATAATTCTACCGTCTTAAATCACCACCCTCCGTTTCAATATCTTTGTAGAGTCCCAAAGAGTAGAGGAATTAGAAACTGATGCAGAAGATGTAGAAATTATAGGAATTAGAAAAATAGAAATTGAAGAAGAAAAGGAAATAGGGCCAATGAGTTCAGAGGACAGGTTTCGCGGGTTAACAGTGGAAGGAAAATGGGAAGAGGTTATCAAAATGTGTGAAGAAGATATCAAGTTATGCACGATAAAGATCAACGAGAAAAGAGGCACTGCACTCCACGTGGCAGTGAATGAAGGCAATGAAGATGCTGTTAAGCGTCTTGTGGGGACAATGATAAAGCACAAAAGGGGAGAGAAGGCCTTAACATTGAAGAATGAGAGAGGGGACACACCTTTGCACCTTGCAGCTACAAGGGGACTCAAGAATATATGTGAATGCATCATAGGAAAAAATAAAGAAAGAAAGGGTTTGATTACCTTTCTTAATGATGAGGGAGAGACACCTTTTTTTCAGGTAAAATTATTAACTAGTCCCAAATCATTAATTAAGCATTCCAATGTGTTTGGATTATTTTATGGTAAAAAGCAATCAATTATTTTTCATAATGAAAGTAAGACAATAAATATTTGCTTATATTTTTTTAATTTTTATAGCCTAAAATTGATTATTGTGTTATTTAGATGCGTAAACTATAGTATTCACTATGCCGTCAGTTTCTGTGTGATATTCATGCAAGTTTTTTAACAAAAGAATTAATAATACTCTAATTAAGTATGATATGAAAATTAGTTGAGATCATCATAATCACGCTTCACCTAATAATTTTCCTCTTTCAGGTTGCACTCTCATGGCAAAAAGAAGCTTTTTGGTACCTTTGTTCCCTCGTGCCTGCTAATGAAAACGTTAACTATTCTAAATTTCTTATTCGGAATAATGGGGATAGTATCCTTCACTGTGCCATTCGGAGAGAATTTTTTGGTAAGATTTTACTTGCATTAATTTGCAATATGCTTATCTCTCACTTTGTTTAATGATGGAAAGCAACATGCATAATGTTTTTAACAAGTTCCTCATTGTCGGTTAAATATATTAGATGATGGGTGGAGTTGTTTAACTTACTCCAAATACAAATAGGATTAAAAAGTTCTATATAAAATGATTGAAGCAATTCTTTGTTATTTGAGATGGTTGACTCAATTTTCTTAATGTTTAACCCGAATATTACTGGGCATAATTAAATTAGACAAACCCTTATCATATTTTATGAAATCATGTTGTTACTCAATGGAGAAAAATGAGATTCATGTGATGTTGTGGGTATCAATAAAGAGTTTAATTTTAATGCATTGTTATTTATCAATATATATTTTAATATATTATTTATATGACTTTTAAGATAATTATTATAAAATCGATAAATTTATTATATATTATGATTCTGATTGAATGATAGTGTCCCTACATATATAATCAATTCATAATTGGATGATTATATATAAAAAAAACATATTTATACTATCAGTATTTTTTAATTAAATTCTTATGGGGAAAAAACATCAAAAAGTATACAATAAGTACAAAGCACTATCCTTTTAGTCTCGATTATAAGAAAAATATGTATTTCACACTTATTTAAAAAATTAGTTAATTTTATTAAATTGTATCATTTTTAATTAAAATATATTTTTTCTAAATTATTATTTATTGAAATTTTATATCAAACATAAAAAAAGTCTTTAAATCTTATTAAATGAAGAATATTTTGAATATAGTATCATTAAATAAGATATAAATAATTGATATTTACTTATATTTGATAATAAAAAATTAAGGGACTTTTATTATTTATATTTATTGATATCTCACTCTTAATTTGTTGACTCTCACAACTGGCTGTAGTCACTGAAAAAGAAAGCAAACCACTATTTTTGTTTCCTATATATCAATTAAAAAAATTAAGAATTTCAATACTGTTTCTGGTCACATTTCTCGACTTTTTTTTCTTACGTTTGTCTTTGTTTAATGTACACCTCATTTTTTGTTGCTGCATCCAATAACTATTTTTTGTGAGATGCAACAGATTTGGCACTTATAATAATGTATAAATACCCCAAACTTTACGACATTCAGAATAGAGAGGGATTCAGTCCTCTCAAACTTCTTGCCACTAGGCCCTCAGCCTTCAAAAGTGGAAGCAATCTGCTATGGTGGAAGAGAATCGTTTATCATTGTAAGTAGTCTGCGAAATTACTATACACTACACATGGTTATCTGTGACTGAAACATTGGCATCTCTCTTACTACTTGTTTAAGCATATATTATTTCATCCCTCATTCCATTTAAAAACTATTTAGGTTAGAAAATCAGTTATCCCTTGTATGTTTAATGTCTTAGCTTATATTAAAAATATAAACAATATATTTGATTATGACTTGGTTTATATTAAAAAAATAATCACTTTTTTAACAGTTTCTTGAGTTTTTATAACATATTTCATAATTAATCTCTTCCCATATATCAATCAATTAAAATATATGTTACTAACCAAAAAAATCAAAACATTTGCAACATTAGAAAAATGAATTATTAATTTTGTTAAACTTTATCATTATTTCATGATATTTCTAAACGGAAAAAATTATTAATGATGTAATATAACTTTATGTATATTAAAAAAAATAAGAAAAAGTCAGGAAACGACCCATTTATTTGACCGTTTGGTTTTTTGATAGGCTCCATTAATTTGACAGTAATCCAAAGTGAATTGAGTTTGGTGAATTGAGTTTGGTTGATTTTTTGGAAAATTGCTTCCTGCCTCTTGCAAAGTACTTCACGCACCTCCTTTAACTTAAATTTTCTATGAAATTCCAAAACTACCTTAAGGCCCCCTTTTGTGAACCTCAACCACATTTGTGAACCTTAATTGAAGCTGCCTTCCATCTCTTGAGATAAAGTTGTTTTCAATTAGGTTTATGAACTTCTATTTCACTAGCTAGGTCCAACAAGACTATTAAAAAATAAATACAAATTGAAGGATCCAATTGAGAATGACAAATTAAATAGTTTAATGATTTAATTAAATGTTGTCTTAATCTTTATACTAACCTTTTCAAGTTCTAAACTCACTATGCTGGCCTAATGGATTTATTTCTCCGCCTCTATGTTAATAAATCCGTAATATCATGGATAATAATAGGATGTGTAAAATGACAATGATCTATAGATATGGTTTGATTAAATATTAAATAATCTGAAATCCTTCTTTCTTTTTTATCAGAAGTATTGAAATCAAACAATTTATGTCTTACTTTTTATTACTTGCTAAAAGGTTATAAATATCTCTGTCTCACTGGAAAGATAATAAATGTTCATTTGATCTTGATCTTTTTGAATTGAAAAAAAAGACTGGATCGGACCTGTATAATTTTTGATAAAATTCATAAATGACTTATTTTTGGTAAAATATGAATATTACTATATCTAAATTTTGATACATGATATAAATCGCTACATAGGTGACAATATTGTCCTACAAAAGTGAGAATATAACATGCAAAAGTTGATAATTTTTAATTAAGTCTCTAATTTTTTTTAATTGAGTTCCTTAGGTTGATAAGTTTAAATTAGATTACTTAACTATGACACATGATTTTCCATGTGGTTTACATTACTTTCTTCCTGAAGGTGTATCTGTAAAAACTCTAGACGTCCAAGAAGCAGAGAAATTGTACATGAAAGCGGAAGAACAAGAATATCAGAATGAACAGTGCACAATCACCAAAGAAAAAAAGGATGAACTGTGCCCGAACACCAAAGAAAAAATGGACGAATTACATTTCCCAAAGAACTACAACACATGTTATCACTTCTATCGTCTGTTTAAAGATCTATGCAGGTTGATTAATACATTTTTTAGTTCACTGCGACTTCTTGGTAAAGAACTGGGACAATTTATCAATACAGTTGGTATGTGAACCACATCTCTATTATGCTATATCTTTTTAATATAGATTTTTGTCCTCATATGGTTCATATTGTTGCTCTTCTTTTTTTCCCCTCAACATTATTATGTGCTTATGAGTATATATGACTTCTCATAAACCCATTTACCTTTTATTCGATTGACTGATAAAGAAGGCTATTCGGTTATGCAGAAATAATTCAGCATTTTTAGACATGTAGGATGGTGGTGATGATTTCTAGACTTCATTAAATTATATAGCTTTTTGTTTTTTTAATTGGACTGGTCTTTCATCCTTATGAACTGTCTTTATATGTCAGAATTTATTTTTTTTAGTTAAGTTAGAGTAATTCTTACACTTTTTTCTTATTCAGCAAAAAAACAATAAAATGTTTTATAATATTACCTAATCTGAAATCGCTTCAAGAATGACTTCTAAAATAATTATTTTAAAAATCAATAATTTTATTATGTATGACAATTAATCCATAGTTGAATGATATTTAGTGCAATTCAAATTAAATTCTTAAAAATCAACTAGTGTGCAATCCAAATTTATAAATTTCTCAGGATTTTAAAGTGTCTGGGATATACTGTCTTGTTCCATATTCATAGGAACTAACTCTATAATTATTTATTTATTTTATAAACCATATATTTTCATTAATTTGATGGTTAAGCATATATAATAAAAAACCTATTTGAAATATCATTGTTTCTTATCGATTAAAATAAACTAACTTTGATCTCACTAATTACAGCATCAGGATACAAAAGAGAGAAACAAGAAGATCCAGAGAAACATCAACAATGTCAAATATCAATGGCAGAAGATCTGGGCCATGAGCATGTTCCACCAAATTTTGTTATATGTCTTCAGTCTGTGAAGCTTGCATACATATATACTCTTGGCCTTTCGGGAGTAGGTATATGTACCTATGTCTTCCCTCTAAGTTGATATATCTAGACCGATTCTACTACAAAATAAAACTATTTTTTAACGGAAAAAATTTTAGTCATTAAAAGAAAATATTAGACATTGCATATTACGAGTATATTAATTTATCATATATATTATTAGAAAATTTTGTTTCTACAAGAAATTAATATTCCCTTCGGTTATTTTTATAAGCCTCAATCTAGAATTAATGTCTATTATATTAATTATTTTTTCACAAAAATATCCTTAATTATGAGATAATTTTTCAGAGTTCAATAAATAAAAGTAAAATGTATTAATTTCTTAAGCTCTTTTGTAGTTTAACTTTATCTTGTATAAAGAGCATTTTAAAAACTTACTTTCACTAGTCACATGCATAACTAATAAAAATTTAAAGTAATAAATATATTAAGAATAAAAGACATTAAAAAAATTAAAACTAAAAAAATACTCTTTCTGTCCATAATTATCATCATGCTAGGGTTTTTTTATGCAAATCAAGAAAAAAATGAATAAAAGATAATAATAATTTTACAAAAATAAATTGATCATTATTAAACATTTTAAGTTTTTGTTGTCTCATTAATATTAGGGATAATTTTAAAAAAATCAAGATAATTATGTTAATTAACAATTTTAATCTTAATAAATTAGTTAATTGAACTTTATAAAAAATTGAAAGTAGTATATATCATGGACAAGTTAGTGATGTATCTATTATTAGTGTAAATACAGACTGTCCATACTAACAATTTCAGTTTTGCTTAGCAAAACTTATACTCATGTGTACAAGCCTAATAAATAACAATTTACCTTAGAATATAGCTTTGTCTTTTGCATTGTTTTCTAGCCTTAGTTACATGATTTAAACTTAGTTTTCCACACATATAGGGTTTGACAATGATGAGTATTGTTGTTCCATGCAATTTTATTTTATTTTTATGTTTGTTTAGGGGTTGAAAACATTAGGAAGATGAAACAAAAGCACAAATGGAGTGGTCAACTCTTGAGTGAATTTATGAAAAAACCTTATGAGTCATATACGGGAAGTGGAGGTCCACCACAATTAGACGAGAGTGTTCAAACAGATTTCATTTATGCTTACAAGACAGGTACATGTAATTATTTATAGTTAGTTTGGACAATCTTCTTATTAAATACTTATACAAGAAGAAAATAAGAATAAAAAAAAAGTAAATGAATTAAAATTTTCTTATAAGTGCTTGAAAAGATTAATTTATTTTACCTTTTCGATTCTTTTAATTTTATTCTTTTTGAGGTGTTTATTTGGAAAAAAAATTCAAATAGACTCAAGTCCCAATATTTATGGTTGAATAACAATATTTATAATTTACCTTACAATAACTTGTTAGAAAATCTCAAAATGCAACTTGCAGAAAATATTAACAAAGAGGAGATAATGGCTTTGAATATTGACAGAGAAGAGACAGTGATTTTGGTTGCAGCAAGAAATGGCATAGTAGAAATGGTGAATGAGCTTATATCTAAAATACCAAGTGCCATATATGAAACTAACTCCAAGAAGAAAAATGTGTTACTTATAGCAGTGGAGAACAGACAAACCCATATTGTTGAGGAATTAAAAAATCGATTTGGAGAGAAGAAAACAAAAGTAGTCTTGCACAACCTAATTCTAGGAGTGGATGATCAAGAGAACACTATGTTACACCTGGCAGCGGCACCAATCGATAAGGGTTGGATGATATCTGGTTCTGCCTTGCAAATGATGTGGCATGTTAAATGGTTTCAGGTATATATGTTTATGATATCAATAAGTCCAAATCCAACTTAACCTTGTGCAATTCTAACCTTAACTAGCTTACTGTTTAAGAAAAAATATACACTAACAACACACTATTTGACTCTTTTTTTCAGAACTTTATAAAATGAGGCGAGTTTGTCTAAATACTTTTGTCTATTGTGAAGATTATAGACAAAATATGTTATTGTCATTTACTCATTTGTTTTCATTATCACATAGGCACACACTAGATAGTAATTGATTAATTAATTTGATATGGTTTTCAATAACATAGACACTTGTTCACCCTTTTAATTCTACCATGGAGCAGTACATAAAGGAGCTTGTGCCAGAGCATTTCACAATTAGAACCAATAAAAAGGAGAAAACTGCAGGGGAAATCTTTAGAGAATCACATAAAGGACTCGTCAAAGAAGCTAGTGAGTGGCTCAAGGACACATCAGAGTCTTGCTCAGTAGTGGCAGCTCTCCTTGCTGCTGTTTCATTCGCCACATCTACCACTGTCCCTGGTGGTGTCAACACTGACACGGGTAAACCTGCATTAGAGGGCCAGGTTGCATTCGAGTCATTTACATTGTGTTCATTAATTGGCCTATGCTTCTCAGTCACTGCCCTCATAATGTTCCTCTCTATACTCACTTCTCGGAAAGAAATCAGGGATTTTCGAACTAATTTGCCACTTAAATTGCTTATGGGCTTAAGTTCTCTTTTCATATCTATTGCTGCATTGTTTGCTACTTTCTGTTCTGCTCATTTCTTTGTAATCGATGACAAATTCAAACAAGTCTTAATCCTCATTTACACAGTAACTTGCTTGCCTGTGACTTTCTATGCAGTAGCACAATTTCCACTATATATTGATCTTATGAGAGCCATTACAACAAAAGTGCCAAAGGCAAGTGATAAAGGGGATGATTTATAGGGTGCTTCTTTTTGTCCCACTTAGTATGATAAATTGAAAATGTGACTTATTCAAGTCACAATAATGAATTTTGTATACCTATATTTGGAGCATTATATGGTGTTGGATTTATTTGTGCTTGTTCATCCTTCATTTTTATTTTTCTTGTTCTTCCAATTTAATCGATAACTAACCACCATAAAAATGTAAATGAATGTTTTAGTGAAAAGTACTTACATATATGAACACAACATGAATAGTGAGATATAAAGACTAGAACACGTATATTAGGTTAGACTGTTAGAGTGATGACATATAGACACCTTTATATATCAAACACTTCATTAACACTAATTATTTATCTCTAGCTTTTTCTTCCTGTCACATCATGTCACCTATTATACTTATAATTTTTCCTCGTTCCCTCTCTAGGTATTAAATAGCATTTGGTGTTCATAGATTGTTTCCTTAGGTTAAGACTACAAAGTAGCCATCTCAAGACTGTGCATATGCCTTCTCCTTTATCACATTCCTCATGCTAGAGTTTAAAGATGTTTCTATTCTATTGATAAATTTTAGGAGCGTTAACCTTAATAGAAAAACATATCTCCGAAGTTTTTAGAAGATATAGACCAATGCACAGAAAAATAAGAAACCAAAAATAAATAGATTGGTGGAGAAAGTAATGCAATTTTGTAAAGACTAAAGCCAAAAATGGATCAAAAGTGCTCCATTAAGCAAATTACGCAGCTCTTCTATGTACCAAGGTTGGGTGCTCGGATTGACACTGATGGGCCATGAGAGTATCTCCACTGATCACAGGCTGAGCACTTCTCTAACTTCACATTGTTTTCCAACGTACAGAATTTACAAGACCAAGTGTTGCATTTGGTACTAACATCTTTTGGCTGTTGAGTGCCACACAACTCACATACGGGAGCCAATCTCTGCGATGGTAAGTCACTATGTTATAAGGCCATAGGTTGGTAGTGTTAATTATATATTTTAGAAGAATGAAGCCATAACATAACACTTGCAAGAGTAAACTCCACCTTAAAATAATTATTTATATACTTAGTAACAAAAGAAAAAAAATAATGTATGTAATGAATGGATGCAATATATTTGGATGCTTACTTTATTCAACAGAGTGCACATTGTACACTCCCACATTCCAGATTCTTCAGCATGTCGCTCAGATACACTTGATAAATTTGCCGAACTAGATCCTGCCTGATAATTTAATTGAGAATGTGAAAAGCTTTCTGATCCACCGCATCTTCGTTTAGGTCCAGTTTGATGCTCCTTGTCAGGTCTACTTTTCGGTTTATCTATAGTCAAATCTACAAATTCAGAAGTACTAGATGATGACTTAACAGGTAAACTTGAATTTGTATCCTGACTTCTTTTTCGAGATAACAGATTCAAAGGTAGAGTAGAATTGTCTGTTTGTCTTGAGCTTCCCACATTTTCCCCCTTATGCACGATGTTCTCAGCAACTTCATAATCAACATCTTCGTGATCCAAATGTTCACAAGATTGAGAACCACACCATATGTCATCCTGTAATCTCCGTTCTGCAGCCATTGCAGCAGCTTGTACTGGACTAAGGGCCTTCATTATAACACTATCACCACCTAGACGTTTTGGCCCAGATGGAAGAAGGGATCCCAATTGTGCTCTCTTTTCTGCAGCTTCCAGTGCAGTTTTACGGAGGGATGAAAGTGGAGGTTGCCGGGAATAACCACCTAAACGCCTTCCTGGAAGATCAAACCCCTCCCCAGCACCAGTTATTCCCTTCGCCATCAACTCTTCACATTCCTATGCATGATTAACAAACATGAAGGACATAATTTTTATATCTTACTAAGAACAGAAACATAATTTTCTTCTTAAAAATTCACAGCTGCAAACAAGTATTTAGAACAATCATAGGTATCAGTGAACCAACATTTCAACTTTTCAACTTTTCAAAAGATAATGTTACATGGAGAGGATTATAAATGTCTTCTGTCTTGTTAGCAAACTGCAGTTTCTAGCATGACCAGCAGATGGGGATTAGTTGCTACCAAAATAAAGTTATGTCCTCTTTCTATTACATTTCCTTTCGTATTTATTTAATTTAATTATTCATTTCTATTATAATCATTGTTTTGATGGGAATCTTAGCTTATAAAAATGCTCAAAAGACAATATATCTTCTCACCAATTAAAATTGACAATCTGTGAATTTCAGTATGGTACATGTAGATCATAACAATCTGATCCTTACATAGAATAGGAACCCTGCCAATGAAATTCATGTGCTAATATCTTCTGTGTATCGAGAAAGTGATAAACTTGAGTTAACCAGAAAAATATTAGCTAAAAAATACACTTGAAAGAAAATATGACAAATAAAGACCTCATAAAATCCACAAGGTAGTTCTCTAATGCAAAGAGTGTGCATTTGAAAAGGCAAAAAATCTAAAGATCATTTTCCATAGATAATAATAACATCAGAGGAACAAAAAGAACCTTTCTAAGTTCATCCCAGAGCTTGTAGAAGTTGGTATTATGAGGGCCATGGGCATTATGGCAAAGCTCATGAAGCATCGTATCCAGAACCTGATCAAAAGGGTAGAAGTCCAAATCCCTGTTCGGTCTCCGTAGCCGCAACTTCACATGTATACCAGCTCCAACATTCAACCCCAGAAGACGTGGATTGCTCGGGCTACAATCACATGAACCAGCTCCTTAGCCATTCCCCAAAAAATCAAAAGGCAACATATATCTAAACAAGCCAAAATCAAAATCAATTCCCCAAGTGGAAAAGCAATTTGGCCTGTTTAAGCAAATGCACAATTTTCAAACTATTCGTTCTAAGTTTCAATTAGCAGAAACCAAACCAGACCAAAATCATGAAGCGAAAAGAAAAATGATCCGAATCTTCCTATGAACAAAATAAAACTTTCAATGAAATCAACCACTACACAAACAGAAATGTTCCAATCACAAAAGCTGTTAATTTAGTACTAACATATCTTTAGTGATTAAAACGGTGGCTTTTACTCCAAAATGAAAACTATACTCTTTCTAACTTCATTGTTTCATTTTACCTTCATTACCCATTAACAAAAACAGCACTACAGGCAAGTGAAATTTCTTGGTAGAATCACCATGGACGGTAAAATTCTACCTCCAAGTATTTAAATTTAAATAAATACAAAAGGCAAGTGAATGGCATTTTGCATTAATGAATAAATATACAAAAAATGAAAATTTGAAATACCACATTTCAGAGAGAAGTTTGACCCTCCATTTGTGTTTGCGCATGATGGGTTGGACCTGTTTGGCGATCTTTTCCAACATCTTCGTGGCTTCTTCCGCCGCGGGTTTCCTCTTCAGAGCCCTGATTTCCCAAACCTTGTTGAGGTCGCCCACGTTCATCGTCCAAAACCCTGAAATCCCAAACTCTGCAAAAATTATATCAATTGAGAGAGGCGAAAGGGAATTGATGGTGAAAATTGAAGCATGTGAAAACGGCGATGATGGATGGTACCGGATCGCGCAGAGAATTTGGTGCTAATGTAGAATGTAGACAGAGAGAGTTGAAACGACGACGAAATGAAGCCTCTTTTTTATGTGATGCTTATTGAGGTTTGATATTAATGCGCGAGGTTGAGCTGGATTTTGAATTTGTCGCACGTGTGGCGTCATTTTCTTAAATTATAAAAGCGAAGAAAAAAAATACTTTTTATGCTCCTGGATTAGGATCTTTAAATGACTAAGATTATTAGATTAATCCATGTTTAAAATTTGAAAATTTTGAAAAACAAAATAAAGGAAGGAAATACACGTTTAAATATTGATTCCCAAAAAACTTAAGTATAAGCTAGGAATATATCTCTATTATGATTATAAGTATGATTAAAAAAAAGTACCCACAAAGGCACAAACCCTATAAACCTTCATTCAAGCAAGAAATTAAGCAAACCTAATAAACAACGTGGATGAGAGACAATGTCATGCTTTAACTGCAGGAAGTTCAATCCCTTCATTGATGTATGGGGGAAATTTTCTACCATTAGGCATTAGCACTGTTATGCCAACTGATCCACGCTTAGATAGCATTCTTTTAAATAAATGAAAAGTTACCAAAATATTATCATGAAAGCACTATTTATTTTTTTAAGGACCATCTATTAAGTAGGTAGGTGAACTGAAAATGATACTATATATTTAGTTTAGGAAACAAAACTGCGTCACACTTTCATGCTCCAAGAAAACTTTAGGAAATGCTACTCTTACTCTTAGCATAATAGTATAAATTAATTTAAGAAATTTTAAATGTTATGTAATGATTTTAAGATATTACAAAACAATCCTAATGTTCAATAATTTAACAACAACAATATCAATATTATTGAAAAATAATTCTTATTTATAGTAAATTTAAAATGAGCCCCATTTTCCTCCATCCGCTTCCCTCGTACTACTCCCATGGTCATGTTGTGTCCGACGGCACATGAGTGGTAATCATTCGGATAAACGGCTGAAAAGTTGTATGCAAAAGTCTAAAAAGGTGGGGATAATTTTTCGATTTTTTGTAAATATTCCAAATATAATGTAAGGATTATTCAGCAAACATTCTCAACAATGCAAGGATAAAAAAATTTCCTATTTTTAATCTCAACCACATTTGCTTGGAACGTGGATATATGGGGACTTCACTTGGCGTATGATGACAGCTACGTGAAAACTATATTGCGTAGCAATATGATTATGGTTTTAAGTTATAACATCTAGAAGGGTTTTACTCCAAGAGGAGGAAGAAGGAGAATGCACCTATCTCCGATCTATCATGTCAATTTCTCATTCTCATGACCAGGCTTTCTGCCTAAGATCTGTACAATGACCATCTCTGTTGTTCTTGAACTGTTGAATTTGGAATACTAAACAATGCTATCTTTGACACTATTAAGGGAAAAAATTCCACCTTCATTCACCCTTAAAGCTCAAAATTTCCTTCAACTAGTAGCAACCACATATGAAATTAGTCTATGATCCAATAAGTTGGTAAACATCAGTCTCTCACCCAGGACAAAAAACAACAGTGGTATATCTCAGTTGGCAACCCATTCAACTGTTATATTCTAGTACCATATGCCCAGTATATTGCTTTTCAACTTCCTAGGGCTCAAAAATCCCAGCTCAAAGTCAAAGGTTGATTCTCTGGAAAGTTGATAGCAACCATCTGATATGGATTGATTAGTTTCTAAAACAACTAAACTGTAACTCCAATAAAAGGGGACAACTGTTACCATCGCTTGAATGTTTCAATACAAATTTGCAATTTGTAATTTGTAAATTGTAATTGGTCAACTATTTTCTAGGTGGTTGTCAGGATGGTATGTCTTGTGATTTTACGCAGATGCTGAGCAGAAAACGACATTTCTCTTCTGTCATGGCTGAAGGTATTAATGTATACTGGTTTATGGAATATATATGAAGCAAATCAGCTCTTGAGAAATGATGAAGAATGTAGGACAATCTGATAAATGCACTTGTTGTGACTGAAGTTTGCAAGTCTAATAATAAAGGCTTGCGATGGAATTTTGGATACAAGCTATGAAGGCATTTAAGCTTCTCTGTTTGTATATGGTCTATTATTTTGTTTATGTTAGCTTAGAATGTTTCAAGGTGGGGTTTGTGGCAGATATTCGCTACTGTCATCGTTTTTGTCTTCTGGTATAAGGTACATCTTGTACTCTTTACTGTTTTAATAATATTTGGCTTTTTCCAAAAAAAAAAAGATAATAATCAATCAAAACTCCTGAACCCTGTTGATTTCAATTTCATCATATTGGCACAAAAGGCAGCTAAAATGCTAGCCCATTTTTCAAGGATTTAACATGGGGAAAACATGCCTTCAAGAAAATTCTAACACGAATGCATCTTATTACAATTTCTTGCGTATTACCCTTCCAAAACATGACAGGTTCCAAGGATTGAAATAAAACTGCATAATCTTAATTCTTAGGTGGTAATAAGCCACATTGAAACAAAAAATCTAGTTGACGACACAATAGCAGCAAATAAATACACTGTAGATACTAAGTATGACAAATCATGAATCATAAAAAATGTCCCCCAAGATGAAGATCGATGTCAATTTTTAAGTGGATTCATTCTCTCCCTCAGATAGTAGAGTTTGGCCCTTCTCACTCTCTTCTTGTCAAGCACCTTTATCTCCTTTATGTTAGGTGAATACCTATCACAGGTCAAACATAACCCAGAGCTCAGGCATTAACTTTTAGTATTTGATTGAAGATCTTAATAATAAAAATATAAATAAATATTATCTAAATTACATGTAATATGACATAAAGCACAATCAACTGAATTAAAAATTCCAACAACAAAAAAATTACACCCCACCCCCTTCACTCTTCCCAACCCAAAATTATGACAGGTTGAAAATGAGGATAAACAGAAGATCATTAAATAGTAGTACGATCCCAACAACACATTCCAAGCACATAAAAAAACACCTTAAATTAAGCTCATAAAGATAACAAAAAAATCAGTCTGAACTCTGAACTCTGAACTCTGAATGCACAGTGAAGCAAAGTAATTGTTACACCTATAATTGTGCATTAACGAAACAGTTCACTTAGGGGTTTAAGCCGGTCGGTTTGGGTTGGGTTTGGTCAAACCCGTGACCCAATCCAATCAAATTTGAACGAGTTGGTTTGAATCGATTTTCTAAGAAGAAAAAAATGAAACCCAACCCAAACAATCTGTTTGTAAACGGTTTGGGTTGGGTTGGATTGGGTCAACGGGCCAAAACATTTAATTTTGTCTGTTTTTTTAATGCAAATTTTTTTTATTAAATGAATCAAACACAATTGTTTCTTGTTAGATTTTTTTATTAAAAAGAAAATTTTGTGATGCTGTCACATCTCAATCCACTCCATTGACTCCTATCTATCTTTCTATCCATGGGGATGGAAAATTAAACGTACCATATTCGAGATAAGGAGTTTCAATAAGAATGGTGAGGATGAGTAATGGGACATTACTATGCCTACTCTTTGTAAATAGATCCAAGATATTTTTAAAAAGCCCATTTGAAATGGTTTTAATCAATAAAACCCTTGTCACTTTAATCCTGAAGGTTAAGGATGCATTAATGCTTACTCAATTCAGGTCGATAAGTCTATGTAATCAACAATCAATAGTATTTGATTTTTTAAAATTTTAAAATATATATTATATATTACATATATTAATAATAATAATAATAAAAATTTAATATAAATTAACGGGCCATTAGGCCCGATCAGCAGGTTTAAATATTAAAACCCATGACCCAACCTAAAACTCAACAGATTTGATTGGTTCGGTTGGGGTCTGACCCAAACACAAAAATTATCCAATCCAAACTGTTTGAATCAATTCAGGTTTACGAATGACCCGCACCCGCTTACACCCCTAAGTTCACTAATCCCTATAGATAATGCTTGGGGGGTATTACAGATTGAACAGGAATTAAAATTTATATTCCAATAAGAAGTCTTTTTCTAAACTCTAAATTGATGTGCATCTGAATATGGGGTTTTTCCCCTAGCTTCCACCAAAAACAAAAGGTGCATTTGAACAAGTTTTGAAATAATTATGTTTACACAAGCATTTTTTTTTAGTAGTTACTCTTTCTAACTACAAATTGCTTTTTTCTTCCTTTTTGTTTTTTCCCGAACTTTCTTATCATAAATTTTCGAGACATTTTTATTTGACAAGGTGCTTTATAATAAACAACACAAACAACGAGCCCAATACTAGAACTCCAAATAATTATCATCACCTGAAGTAATTATTTATATCGTCTTTTTATCTTTATGGTCAGTGACACAATTTAACTACACCCCTCCTCAAATGCCAATAAATGTAAAAAGAATGTTTTACCAGTTCAAATAGTATAACCATATCTACTTAAAATATGGGAGAGTAATACTTACAGAGGGAATAGAGATTCAATCCCAACCCCAGCGACCTGCCTCCTAATTCTGAATGTAGTATTGAGTCCAGCATTACGCCTTGCAATAACAATGCCTTTTATAATAGAGACACGCCTCTTATTCTCAGGTACTTCCTGTTATATCAAATGTTAGTAAACAAAAGATCATATTACTATCACAAACAAAAACCAAGCAAAAAAATATGAATAAAAAATAAATTCCATACCACTTTGAGTTGCACAATATAACCGGGCTTTATGTCAGGTATCTCTCTTTGCCCTCTCACCTCCTCTACTGCCTCCTTGTCTAAAATCTAAAGGATATAAATACCAACCATTTTTACAAGTGACAAAAAAAAAAAGAATGTTCTTATTTAAAACAATGCAGAGCAGTCACATGCCTGCATAATGTGCCTGGCAGTTTTGTCTAATCTCTTAAATTTGATACGAGGAGGAACTTCAGGCTCCGGCATCGAACTATCTTGAGAAGAAGAATCAACAGAAGTTGCCTCTGTTGACATAAACCTGCTAGCAAAAGGCAGTAGAAGCCCCCCAGCCGGCTGATACAAGCCCAGTACAGAGTTTCTCAGCACTGATGCTAAACCATTACCGGACTCAAATTGTGAGAATACCTCAGTCCCAGGTAATTTTGTAATCTGCAAAAGAAATGATGACAAAATCAAGCACCAATAAGAGCTTATATCACACAGTCAATTTGAGTTAAAGTCTATATACCAAGGCCACACCTTCAAAAAAACTAAACTGAAACATAGAATAAACATGGCCTTAGACAAACTTTTCCATAAGCACTTATAAGAGAAGAAAAAATGAAATAAGTTTCTTCATAAGTGTATGCACAATTTAAAAATTAGCTTTTGGAGAAGCTGAAGTCAGAGAACTTCTAGAAATTAGCTTATGTATAAGCTAATTTTAGCTTATGGATAAGCTTATTTCATTTATTTTTCTTATTGTTTTATTCTCCTATCAACGCTGTTGGAGAAGTTTATCCCAACAGACCCAAAAATAACCCTTGAAGAGCTCTAAATACTTATGTATTAATTCCTCCATTCATTCCACTCAATCATGCATAATTAACAAGAAAGAAACAAGAAAACAGAGCATATCACAACTATACTAAACAAACTTCCAATCACAATTCAGGATTATATCATATCAATTGACATACTATAACACCATGTTACATCATATAGTCATTATAAAACTATAACGATAGGCTTCTGTCATTCGAACACAACAAGGTGAAGATACATTTCCATCGTCTTAACCATAACCAAGCCTATCTTAATCTGCAATTACATTAAAATACATCGATTTTATTTGTTACTTGATTTAGCAGCAGCAGCATAAGATCAAAATCGAGTGCGAAAAAAGTGTAAGGAAATGAATGAAGCGAATGCTTACGGCGATCCGAGAAACGCGAGTGGAAAAGTTTAGGACAGAGAATGGCCGGAAAGGAATTGGAGCTTGAAATTCCGGCAGAGATCGACGGAGGAATGGTCGGAGCAAAGATGATGAGAGTCTGCGAGAAGCCATAACCCAGGACGCAGCGAAAGAGAGCGAGAAAAGGGGAAAAGCCCTGTGTTAGGGTTTATGGCTTGCGCTTGCGCACGTGACTCCATCGGTACTATTTCGGGGTTAATTACGTAATGGGTCGGGTAACAACCCGGTTCCCGACCCGAACTTGGTGGTGAAATACAACTTTTAGTTTTAGGTGCACAATTTTTACTGACTCTTAACACCTATTTTGAAAATGAGACTCGACGGAGTCGATCCATGGGTTAGATTGAAAACTTGGTTAGGATTTTATACAAGCTTTTAGTACTATATTCACTCTCCTTTTTGGCTAACTACTCTCTCATTTGCTTTTTTCTTCTAATTTATTTTAGTATATATATTCTTTATACTAGAATATACTTTTTGGAACAATGTTTTGCTTTTAACATTCCAAAAGTACTTCCAAGAATGACTTTGTGTTTTAGAAATACTTTCTGTTCCGTTCCTTAAAAACGGAGATCCAGCAACTTGCCAGAAATCAATATGGGATCAACTCTCTCTCTCTGAAGGTGCTTATGAAGATTTAAACAACTCCAGGAAGAAGATCACAGCACAAACGAGCCACAAATTGGACGTGGGGTGTGTGCACTGTGAGAATGGAAAAAGAGAGAGTAACAGTATATGTGTGTCTTTCACCTTTGGTGTGTATGGCTATTTATGCTTACTGACCTGTGGTGAAATGAGGAAATTGCTCCTATTCTTGATCACGATCTTGAGTGGATATTGTGGATAATAATATTCTGTATCTTCTTTGATTCTGCAGATATTTGGAACTTCAATCTTCTTTAATCTTTCCGTAAATAACTTCCTTAACTGCCTTGGGCCTTTTAAATGTAGCCCAATATAAAATATCCGTAACAGTTGCCCCTCATCTCGGTTATCTAGTAGCCTGTATGACCGAGAGGAATATAGCGTCCTTTTCATTCTTATGTCCGAGATAACTCTCCTCGAGAAATTGGCTCAATCAACATCACTTCAGTGCATTTTATATGGCCTTCTGCTTTACGATTCGACCTTACTTGCCGAGATTGGCCGAGATTGAAAGAAGTCTCCTCGTGTAGAGCCGATCCCATTTAGGCCGAGATAATGATAGTTTCTCGCGCGAGACGGATTACCTTTCTGATTTGGACCGACTGAATCGTAAAAGTTCTCTTGTGAGATCGGCTACCTTTCCGACTTTATCCGAGATAATGAAGCGTTTCTTCTACTAAGCCGACCTCTTCTTTCCCGTTCCAATTTCCAAGGCAATGAAGTTCTTTTACTGTCGTTTAGACATACGAAATGACGCGCCTCCTTAGCATTTAATACTCTGTCATTTCTTTGCACGTCTCTAATCATGACCGTCTGCTGTCAAAAGTCTATTTTACC
>PYAF01004261.1:255254-269677 GCA_007407185.1 Glycine tomentella | reverse complement strand
CCATCTGCTCCAGCTCCAGGTATTTCTTAGATCGGACTCTGAAATCCAGCAAAGTTCTAACAGGGTCCTTGTATATAGATTTCGCCAGCCGAGATGATCCATTGAGACCGGCCGATAATAAATGGACATGCACTTTTTCTTCCAGGCCTTGCACTTGCAAGGCAGCTTCTTTAAATCGGTCCAAATAGCTCTGCAGTGTCTCCCCCGGCTGCTGTCGGATTTTGCCCAGAACAAACTCGGACTTGGGTTGTTTCTTGCTCGTTGCAAAATTGAGCAAAAATCTCTGGCCGAAGTCCTCAAAATTACGGATTGACCGAGGAGGTAGTGAATGAAACCATGTCTGAGCCGGTCCGGTCAGAGTTGTAACGAATATCCGTGATATGATCGGCTCCTCAATCCCCCGAACACACATCTGCATGTCGAACTCGTCTATGTGCACCTGCGGGTCCTGGGTCCCATCGTATTTGTTCAGGAAAGATCCATCAAAATCTTCTAAAAATCGAGCATTGACGATGTCGTCAACGAACGGACTATTATTATATTGTCCCCGCCTGTACTTCCTCCTGTAGACTTCGGCACCACCACCCGGCTGATAAGACGAACCTTGTGGTGCATTCGCTGGGCTTCTAAACACGGCCGAGCTTGGTATCTCGGCTCTGGGCGGCTCGTTCTGTAGTTCCGGCTCCTGTGGTAACTCCATGCTGCCGAGGCGCTGCTCAATCATTCTTAGTCGGTCATGTTCGCCCATCGTCCATCTCGCGCAACGTTCGTCCAATTGCGCCAACATGTGGTTCATATCCTCCTGTCGCTGAAGGGCATATCGTTGCTCCAAACGTTCAATCCGTGACAGAATGGATTGCAACGCATTGCTGGTGAAACGCTGCACCGATTCTTGATCTATCCCGGCTGGCGCGGGCATCAGGTCTTCAGCAGGTGCGGGGGGCGGGTTGTTCTGTGCCCGCGATGAAGCTGTGTCCGTCAAAGCATCCTCCACCTGGATCGAGCGTGATCGGCCGACCTCGGGTGGGCCTTCAAGCTGGTGTCTTCTCGTGTTTACCATGGTGGGAATCGAAGTTTAACGTTTCCCACAGACGGCGCCAATGTTCCGTTCCTTAAAAACGGAGATCCAGCAACTTGCCAGAAATCAATATGGGATCAACTCTCTCTCTCTGAAGGTGCTTATGAAGATTTAAACAATTCCAGGAAGAAGATCACAGCACAAACGAGCCACAAATTGGACGTGGGGTGTGTGCACTGTGAGAATGGAAAAAGAGAGAGTAACAGTATATGTGTGTCTTTCACCTTTGGTGTGTATGGCTATTTATGCTTACTGACCTGTGGTGAAATGAGGAAATTGCTCCTATTCTTGATCACGATCTTGAGTGGATATTGTGGATAATAATATTCTGTATCTTCTTTGATTCTGCAGATATTTGGAACTTCAATCTTCTTTAATCTTTCCGTAAATAACTTCCTTAACTGCCTTGGGCCTTTTAAATGTAGCCCAATATAAAATATCCGTAACACTTTCCAAAATTTTAAAAATAAACTAATGTCCTGAAAAGTATTTTTTGGAATATTATTTTTTTCCATGAAAAGAACTTTATGGAATGTAAAAAAAAAAGATCTAGAAAAATTCAAGCAGAACACTAACACCATTAATAATCCTACATAAAAGAAATTTTTTACAAAATGAAGCAAGTGAAAGGGAGAAAACATATAATTAATATCGATTATTTAATTTGGATAACTTTAAAATACACTCCATTGCAACAACTTGGACAAATTTAAGATATAGTCATATGTTGTTGCATATGTAAAATAAGTGATATTAATGATGTTGTGTGATTGGACAAAAATAAAACAAAAAAGAAAAGTAGTTGGAAGCATAAACATACTACATTGGAGCTTGGAGGATGGAAAACCCTAATGCTAGAGCAAGAGACCAAACAAGAGGGGGATAAAAAGATCGAACAAAAGGACTGAAGGGAAGACGAAGGGGACAAAAGAAAAGAGGGAGTGTTATGAAAGAAAGGGTTAATGTGTTGTTACTACGAAGGAGAGAGTGTGTGAGGAAAAGAGGAATGTTTGAAAAGGAAATGGTATTTAAATAATTTGATTTTAAAAAAGGAAATGGTAGTTTACTTAGCAATAAAAGGGAGTGGGTATAGCAATATCCTTAATTTAATCTAGGTTTTATGGTTTAAATATGTTTTTACTACCTCAAATTTGTAGATTTTCCTTTTTTTTTTCCTAAATTTAAATTTGTATTTCTCAGTTCCTCAAATTTGCAAAATATTTTTTTAAGTCTTTGTTGCATTAAAATATATTATAATAAATTATGCTTTTGAACTGCCAAAAATCTTATGAAAGAGACTAAAAAAAGTCTTTTGTGAATTTGAGGGTCAAGAAAAATACAAATTTTAATTTGGAGATTAAAAAAGACAAATTCTAAATTTAAAGAATTAAAAATATAATCAAGCCTAAAAAATAATTTGATTCATAAAATAAGTCGTGCCATATATGAATTGAAGAAGAAATTTTCCAAGGACTCAACCTATTACTAATAGAGCAATGTGATCTACAAATTCTTGAATTCACATGTAGTGATGGAAAAGTTTGTGACAAGCAAGTTTAGATATAATGAAAACGAAAAAGTAAAAAATGCACAATTCAAGTAAAACTATCCCAACAAGTTAGAAATCCCAATAAACCATATTTTAAATACCACCACCAAACCAAATTCACCAGTATCATAAAAATTCTATGCGATAACATAATTTTTCTTACGCTTATTTTACATTATAAGATCTCTTACTATCATTAATATTTTGACAAAAATAATTAAGGCCTTTATGCAACACCTAGCTACCTCTACGCAACACTGAATAAGAGCCTACAAGTGGAAAGGGGGGCATGCCCATTTTCTTTGTTTTTGTTTTTCTTCTTATTTCTGTGGCGCATCCAGAATACAAAAGATAGATGTGAAAAATTGGATCGGAATTGTTGGTTCAAAAATTAATGCACCATAAAAAAATCCTGTATTGTAATTTAAAAAGCCTACGAGAGCAAAGAGGGACAAGCCCATTTTTTTGTTTTTTATTTTTTGCGGCTTAGCATTTGAAAGTATATTTGCATACTTAAATTTGGCTTGAAATCAAGTTTTAATCGAAAGCATTATATAAGTTACTTATGCATTCTCGGTTTGCAAATTGAAACTCATTGAAACTTAGATTTGTAAAACTTAATCCAAGTATGCATTTTGATGTTTAGGGAAGTGCGTTCTGTTTTGGAGTTATGATGGTTATGGCAACCTGTCTAGCATTTTGATACCTCCACAAAACAAACTAGTGTAGAAAACATAACAGTCAATTTAACTTTCTTAGTTAAGGGTATTTTCTTGCTTGTGTTAGGCATATTGCTTGAGAACAAAGATTCAAGTCCTTCGGGGCATGTTAAGATCATCCACATGCTCAGACAGCTGTTGCAAGATCATGATAAGAGTAAACACTACGAATTACTAACTTTTACAAATGCATGAGTTGCATTAGTAATAAAACAACAGGTATAAATTCTTTAAATCGTAAGAAAATAGCTGTACTTCAAGAGTATAAACCTGTTAATTACAAGACAGTTACCAATGTGATTCTGCCGTTCATAATAATTCCAATATTCCAAGTTCAAACTTCCAACCACTAGTCATGTACTTTTCAAGAGTCCAAATCATGCAGTTACATAGAATAAACATACATGGCACACAATGTGGAGCTAGGACTTCCAAACTTAATAGAAAAGTATGCTGTTATTCATGGATAATGATAATGCAGAAGCAAAAGCATTATTAAAACTTGTCTACTGCATCTACCTCCTCATTTCTATTTCCAAATTCAGGTAATTGGTTATTGCTCAAATTGAAAAGAGACAGCAGCAATATGGAGCACTTTATAGTTTTTTCTTCCCTGTTTTCTTTTTCTGTTGACAATGTCCATTTTTTTTTAAAATGAACAACCTTGAACTATCATTTTTGTAAACAAATCCATATGTCTGTCTTACGAACAAACCTCTTAATAATTATTCAATCAATAAAGTATACACACCACCACCAACCAACCTTTTTCCCCACAAGGTGGTACAGGCTACATGAATTAAATAACAGCATAGCTTCTATTATAAATCATGTCCATAGACAAACTATTGATCTATAAATTCATTTCTATAGCTTTGTATATATTTCTTCTCCGTTCCCCTTTGCCTTCTCCATGTGAACTACCCTTCTTACCAAGACTTTTATAAGTCCTCTTAATTCTCAATACATGCTCATATTTTCTATCATTTGAGGCAAATTTCTGCCATCTTTTCTACCATAGGAACTACCACAACTTTTTCTATAATGTACGTATTCATTATCAAAAAGATAAAAAGAAAAAGAAAAAGATTCTGCAAATGCTGTAAAGAGAAGTTATCTTGGAACAACCTTAGGTGTCCCAAATCATCACAACCGCTATCACTCCAATGCCCAACAACACTGCAAGAAACTTGAAATAGGCTGAGTCAACCTTTGTTGGTCTGTGGGGCATGTACCCTTTTGCCAACAAATGGTTTACTGATACATAGATAAACACTCCACAAGCCAGACCCATTGATATGGCAAAGATCCAATCCGCCACATGACCCTGTGTTGTGGCATCCAATACGATTCCAATGGCCACACCAATTGGACTGGAGATGGCAAAAGCAAAAGCATAGGCTGCACACGACACAAGGGGACGGTTAGGAATCATTCTGAGGAGAGCAATTCCCATGGCAATGGCTGCAAATATCTTGTGCAGACAGATGGTCCATAAGGCTTTCCATGCATCTGCTTTGGTCTCAGTAACTCCAATTGCTAAGCCCTCAAACACAGAATGTGCACAAAGGGCAACAATCAATAAAATGGTGTCTCCAAGCGAACGGACAGATCCAAGTGCAGGGTTTGCTAAGTGATGATCAGAGCTAGAAATAGAATGACTCTGTTAACACAGAAAAACAAAAAACTAGTACCAAATAAGTAATGGCAAGCCTAAAATGAAGTATCCCAAAAAAATTTAAGAACCCATTTGCCATTTGACTGATATAAAACCATGAAATCTCACCCGGTGTTGTGACTGAGATGTAACATTGTTGTTACTTACTTTGCTTGCATCGGCCCCTGCAATGCAAACCAAAAGAATAGAAAGTCCTTTAGACAAGGTGAACCTAAGGATATTTAAAATAATTTCATCTTAGTTAAATTGATGTCCTCTGACTTAATTTCAAAGCAACTGGTGATTTTTTTTTTTTTAATTTTAGTTTCTTTATATATTAAAAGGTGGATAAATAACTTAAAAAGAGTCTAGGAGGATAATCACACTTTTAGCTCATGTATTTAATATGATGATATAAATTCGGATACACTCTATAGAAAAATTCTGTGTAATGTAATGGTACGCACCACCAAAATTTAAATTATATTATCTTATCCCAACACGAACAACACAGTTCAAAGGACAAGACAGAGAGATTTTCAAAATCAAATTGAATTACATGATCAGAAGACATGGCAATGCTCCCAGCAAACCAATCAGCTTATAAAATTCACCACTCGACAAAAACGAAACAACTACAGTCTTAAATAAAAACCCAAGTCTATAAGCAGAATCATTAGTCACTCACCCTACCACCAACACTGTAATTCAAAAACACAGCTCAAAAACAGGGGACAAAAAAAATAGGAGAAGACTTGAATGCAAGCGCCCTTTGGCCCTTTTCATTTTGTTCTGTTATCATGATCGGAATTTCACCTCACCGATACTGATTGTTAATACAAACTTTTTTACATAAATTACCACCAAATTGCACTAATCCTCTTGTAAAACATTCCTACTAAAGCACTATTCCTTCACCTTAAAGTCATCTCCAACGATAGTTCTTATGTATAAGAACTGAGTTCTTCACATTAAAAAAACTATTTTGCTTGCTAGTACCAACCAAAGAATAATACTAAAAGGAGAAAAGATTTATTGTAGAAATCATAGGAGATCATAAAAAAAGTCATGAATAGTACAATTTTGAATATTCCAATAAAAAAATTTCACCATTTAACTTTTTAATCAATGCCCTGATTAGCATTTGTCAACAAAAAAAAAATAGTACTAACTGAAATGAATAGCAAAACCAATGAGTAAAAACAGATACAAGAAGCAACCTTGAACTTGGACATCCTCAGCATCACGCGGTTGGTCACGCCCCTTATTGTTCAAAACCGAGGAAATGACGGCATCAGCAAGCAGGGTCATCAAGTACCCTGCACACGCTAGCATGAACGCGAAGGGGTACTCCTTGGGAGTTAATTCCCCAAAGGTCTCATTAGCGTCGCTGAGAAAATGCATCATTGCAGTTCCCAGAAACACTCCTCCAGCAAACTGGGTCCCCAGAACTAAGAACCCCTCGTTCCATTTCAGAATGTAGGGGGAAACGCCCGATACAAAAGTAGCAAAAAAAATAACGATCAAACACCACACCTTTGCGAGAATCAAGGGCCGAGCACGGAGGTTGGGGGTGGCGTCGCCTCCGCCTCCGGCGTCCGCGTCGTCGTCGTCGCGGTGGCCGCTGTGGGCGGAGACGGAGAGGGAGAGGAAGAAGAAGAAGAGAAGGGAGAGTGTGAAGAGGAAGAGGGATGTGCGAAAAGAAGGTGACATTTTTTTGATTGGAATATGGTAATGTGAGAACTGAGAAGAAAAGAGGCAATGTTATAGAGTGAATGTGTATGGTCTTGGACTCTTTTTGGAAGGGAGAGGGAATAGGGTTTGGGAGGGGACCGTTGTTATGTTTGGTAATAAGCCAGATAAGCTTTGGAAGTTTGTTTGTACTACACACGTGAGAGAGAATGGTTTTGTACTACGTTGAACTGTTGGAGTAGTAACCATTGTCACCATCGTATCATATGATTCATATCTATCTTCCAATTCAATTTTACTTTATTTTTATTTTTTATTGGAGTATGATAGTATAATTATAAATGATCTTTTTTTTCTTTTAAGTATTTAATATCAAGTTTATTCAGAACTTAAACCAAAAATATCTAATTAAATTAGAATAATCTCAACTTAATTGATTAATATTTTTATTTGTATTATATGTATTTTATTTTTTAGTATATATATATATATATATATTGGGTCAATAAGTGACTCATTAATTAAATTGCAACATTTATTATTGATTGAAATTTTCCTTTCAAAATGAAATTCATTGAGACATAAGATTCATGTCTAGTTTAATTTCATTAGATTAAATAATATATATACTAGTAATAATAATTATAAAATTATTTTAATATGACTTTTAAGATAATTATTATAAAAAAAAGTTATATATTTGAGTTTTTTAATTATAATTAAATGATAATATTTTTTATGAAAAATATTAAAAATATACTAATACTTCTTCAAATACATCCTCTCAATTTATTTAATTAATTAATATTTATTAAAAATTATAAAATTAAAAGATAATCATTAAAATGATGTGAGAGACTCACAATTTTTTTTTACTTTTAGTATAATTCATTCATATAATTTTGTAATTTTTAATAAAGTTTAATTAATAAAAGATTATTAAAAAAATATTAAAAAGTGTTTAGTACGTTACCAGCATTTTTTCAATAAAATAATTGGCACTTATATAATTTATTCTTTTTATTCTTACTTCTCATTAAATATATACACGTACCTTAGCTTTCAACAATAATTTTTCGTGCCGGAAGGTGTGTTGCTAGTTCCAACAAAACTGGAGGAAAAAGCGCGTGTACTGCAAAGTTTGAGCCGTACTGCAAAAACACAATATCTGTCACGGGTTTTTCATTTTAATCTTTAACGTTAAGTACGGAAATTGTAACTGCAATGTTTAATGTTTAATAGGAGAGAATATGGGAGAAAAGAAATTAAAAACAATATTATTTTTAAAGTATTTTTTCTTTATGGTTGAAAAGAAAATGGAAGAAAAATGCAAGAACAAATTAATTTCGAAAAACAAAATTTTAATTTTTCCTTTTTTATTTTCTTTGAAATTTTAATTTTAATTTTTTTTTCGTTTCTTAATTTCTTTTTATCTAACCAAACGAATCATAAGTAACAGTATATGGAAATATTTTTTTCGCTTCGGTATATGGAAATAATTAATTGATGGGAAATTTAATAAAATATATAGAAACAGAGAATAAGTTGAGAGATTAATAGCCTGTTAGGATTTTTATTGGGAAAGTACCAAAAATCTCTTTTAGGATTTTTTTTTTTTGGGTGATCAATCTTTTTTATGATTAGAATCAAGATTTTATCATAACTTTATCAAATTGAACAAGATTTAAAATGAGTCATTTCTTATTCATAATTAATTTCTTAAGCAGTGTCATTGTCATAATTTTTTTTTGGTAAATTTCTAATTATCATTATGATCATTCACACAACCTATAACAAGAAATGTAAAATGTTTTATACTCCAACGGCGCCCAATGAACCCCGACATTTGTCAAATTTACTTGACAATAGCAGAATTTAGAATTTAGAATTGATTAGTACATCTCATTATTTTTTAAATTTTTTATATGATTTTATCTAATATTTTCTTAATTTTTGGTTAATCTAATTTTTAATATATTATTATTTTTTATATATTTTTTACATTTATTTATTAAATAATTAAATTAAAAAATTATTTACAATTAAAAAAATAAATTTTAACAACTTTTTTTAAAAAATTACCAATTTTTTTAAAAAAAATCATGACTTCAAATTCGTAAAATTATGATTTGAAGTCACAATATTAAAAAAACTTTTAACTTAAAGATGTATATTTAAAAAAATTATATTGAAATCGTTGTAAAATTTTTTATAATTTCAATTTAAAAAATTTAAAAATATACAAGTTGTAAATATTGTTACGACTTAAAAGTCAAATGTCATAATATAAGAATACTTATTTTCTTCCGGTTAAAAGTTTAAAATCGACTCTCAGTAATAGAAAAAAAAAATCGCTTAAAAATAAATCTTCCGACCATAGCAATGTTTTATCAAGACAAATTACACTTTTATATGGATCGGTTGAACGCTCCCGCTTAAAATTCTGGAGTTGGTAGCATTGCTCACAACAAATATATCTGAAGTATAAAGAGTACAAATTAAATATTACAAGTAATAAATTTGGGTGAATAATTTAAAGTAAGTTCCAAGATACGAAAGAATGATTTAAAAGAAAAATAACAAAGTTTACTATAGTTTGGGTGAATACAAAAACAGAGAGAACTTACCAAAATAAATCACTTATTTTCAGCCTTGACAAACTCGGAAGTCATGAGGGAAAGAAATATGGTATTTTAAATACATCTCTCACTCCCCTTTACTTTTTAACTAAGTTAGTTTCACATGTCTTGAACCATACTAAATTTACATTTTATAATTTATAAGAATAATTATATTTTATCATTTGAATGTTTAATATATTTTATTAGTTTAAATTTTAATATATATATATATATATATATTAATAGATATGTCAATAAATATTTAAATATATTTTATATACACACTTATAATGAATTTAAAACTTTTAAATTATAATAAATTAATGTTGATTTAAATTATTTTATTGAATAATCAATTAAAATTGTGCACCATATGTTTCATAATAGTAAAATATATATCTTTAAATTAATTTAAATTTTACTTGTGTAAATTTAAAAAAACACCATAAACAACTTTTTATTAGTTGTGTTCACGTAAATTTTACTTTTAACAAAAATTTAATATATTTTAAAAAATATATGTAAAAGAATATTTTTTTTCATTTCTACTTTGATCAATAAAAATTATATCATATCAACTTACACGGTTCTTAAAATTAAAAATATAATAAATATAAATTCTAAATATTCCAATTTATACGATTCTTAGAGCAACTTTATTGTAGGATCTTCATCCCCAGATCTTGCGTCAAAGACCTATTATTTGAAGATATCCCACTATAATAAAATGGAAGATCGATACGGTGGAAGATCGATTCTTCCACAAGAATCGTGAAGATCCCAAGAATAAAATTATAACTTATTTTTTTCTCAGATTAACAGATTTTGGGGGTAAAATAAAAATCCCATTTTGCACGATGAAGAAGATGAGAAGGATGAATGTAAATATACAATCCAGAAGCAAAATTAAAATTTCACAACAATCCATTTTCCTCTCACAAGAACAAATTACAAATTAAAAAAAAAGTCATAACAAATTAAAGAAAAACTCTCCCTTTGTGGTTCACTGTTCATTATTTGGTGTGGCCATGTTGTTCGTCGCTACTTCACAAGCAAATGTTCTCTACTTATGTTTGTTGTTGTAGTCATGCAATAGATCTTCACCTTACATCGTTGTCATCGTGTGAAGATTGCCTCCATCGCTCCGTGTGTGGAAAAGACCACATGCAAGTAAAACTGTGAAAGACAAAGGGTCGTGTGGAAGGGGGAGAACACAAGGACGATGCTTCACAAGGGGAATAGGAAAGGGAATCAGAAGAAGAGATATCGATGAGAGAAAGGGGGAAAGAATGGGTGGCCATGTGGGTGGGAGACAAGGGTCATTTGAAGAAAGGAAAAGGGGAGAAGCTTGATCTATGGGAGTTGGTGGAAAGGGGATCGTGGGAGAAGAGACAGAAGGGGGATGGTTGGAAAGAAGGGGAAAGTGAATGAATGTGGACAATGGGAAGGGGGATTGTTGGAGAAAAGGGGAAAGTGAATGGATGTGGACATGTATTGGTGGGAGTGGGAGACATTGCAATTTTTGTTTTTAAAAAAGTAATGTACATTGAAGTTGTTTTCACAAAAGAGCCTTTGGTAGATTTGAAGGTTTCACACTCTGACCAGTTTACCATAGGTGTGCAATTTACCGTTTCCATTAAAAAAATGAATGTTTCTTACTATGAGCAATTTACTGTAGGTGTGCAAATTATCGATTCCACTACAAAAAAAAAATGTTCCCAACATAGAAATTCCTATAAATTGTTTCATTGGTCATTATAATTTCCATACAATTCTTCATTCTCATTCTTGTCCATCTGAATTCTCCAATCCAATTTTACTTGTAGTTTTATTTCTTTTTTGCCAAATGGATCCAAATCAATATATTTGCCAAGTGTATCTCAATTTGTTGCAAAATTATCAATTTTCACATACTAACAAAAATTCTCAAAATCCTCCCTTTTTCCCTTCTCTCCACCACCAAGGAATTTTACTACAAATAATTATCAATTCCCTTCCATCAAATATTCACAAATTTCGTAAACTTTTCCTTCCATTCCATTGCCCACCAAATAACTCCATTGTGTTTCCTAAGCCTCCAAAGTTCTAGAGGTGCACAATCATCCAATGTGAAGTTGAAACGCAAATTCCATAAATTTTTACTCAAATTGGGCAAGAAAATATTACACTTAAGGAAGAGGGAAAAAGTTATGCTAAGAAGAAAATACAAGTCTCATTTACAAATGAGGAGAATACACACCTCATTGCTTCATGGCTCAATGTGTCACAACATCCAATTGTGGGTGGCGGTTAAACATTGCAAGCTTTTTGGAAAAGAGTCATGAAATATTACAACAACTTTCAAGGCAATCTAAGTGAAAGAGGGCTCAACGAAATTAAATCTTGATGGAAAAAAGTAAATTATGGCGTGCAAAAGTTTAAGGGTCATTACAAGTAAGTTGTTGATTTGAAGAAAAATGGTTGTTCAGATAAGGATGTCATGGTTCATGTATATGCAATTTGGAAGGAAGACGAAGGAAATGATTTTAATTTTGAGCATGCATGGCAGATGTTGAAGGATAAACCTAAATTGTTAGCACAATTCGTAGAAAATTGTTCAAAAATAATAAAGCTTTCTACTACCAATGAATACTCATCGTCTTCAAATCCAAATACACCAATTGAAGTTTTCAAAATTGACACACCATCATGAATTCTTCATCCAATGGGACTTGTCTGACATAGAACAAGCAATCAGGGAAAACAATGTTGTCATCGCCAGGGTAGCAAAGG
Organism: Glycine tomentella; assembly: GCA_007407185.1. NCBI lineage: Eukaryota > Viridiplantae > Streptophyta > Magnoliopsida > Fabales > Fabaceae > Glycine > Glycine tomentella. The sequence goes on along the minus strand of PYAF01004261.1, from coordinate 257,589 downwards.
CAAAGGAGTAGGAGACCCTAAAGGAGTTCTACAACATTCTAGCAAAAGACATGTCTACAATGTTTGAAAGTAAATGCTAAGACCACAAAATGTTTTGTAGTTATGTTAGGCGCAAGTCAGGTAAGTAGTCGATTGTTTTAATGTTTGTTAGGTTAATGTTGTAAGTTAGCTTTAATTTGTCTGCGTATTGTAACTTTATTTTATTACGTGATTATGTTGTAATGGTCTTTTGATTAGTTGAATGTTAAACTTAGTTCTAATTACTCTTTAAAATGTAACTAATTTAATTATTAATTATACTTGCGCCATTATAAAAATAGTGGTAATAAAACTAACTGTTATGAATTGTGCTATATAATTGTTTAATTGTCATGCATTCTTGCACATTTTCTTCAAGCACTACAATCTTCTTCTTTTATTTCTTTCAAACCTCAATCATTTGTAGAATAGATTCAAACTATGAATTTGGAAACAAATGATTGATAAAAGTGTTGAAGACTACACTGAAGAAGAAATCATGAGGTAGTTACGTGAGGTGTAACAAGCAAACAACACCACTCGACCAAGACAATTAAGAAGAGTCATAAATTGCAACCATGAAGACAGACATAGTTGATTGTTCAATACTTCTCTAAAATCATGTATACACAAAGACTCAGTTTCAACGAAGGTTCGGAATACAAAGGCACTTGTTCCTTCGAATTGTAGATGCTCTTAGTCATCATGATCCGTATTTCCAAATGAGATATGATGTAGTTGGTAAGATGTTTCTTTTCCCAATCTAGAAGTGCACTGCAACTCTTCGTGTATCGGCATATGGTTCACATGTCAATAGTGTGGATAAATACATTAGAATTGTCAAATGAACTACAATTTGATGTTTAAAAGCATTTGTAAGGGGTGTGAATGAGATATTTGAGGATGCGTACTTGAGAAGGCCCAATGGTTATGACATCAATCGCTTACTACAAATTGAAGAGACACGTGAGTTTCCAAGTATGTTGGGTTCTATTGATTGCATGCATTGAGAATGAAAAAATTATTAAGTTGCATGGCAAGGCTAATATCGTAGGGATGATCATCACAAACCCTCAATAATCCTTGAAGTCGTTGCATCACAAGACTTGTGGATTTGACATGCATATTTTGGAGTGGCAAGTTCAAACAATGACATTATTGTGTTAAGCCAATCGCCGATTTTTAATGACATTTTGCAAGGTCAAGTTCCTTTGGTGCAATTTACAATTAATGAAATCCCATATAATATGAACTATTATCTTGTACATGACATTTATTTTGATTAGGCCACATTCGTGAAGGTCATCCCAATGCCACAAGGAGAGAAAATAAAATTATTCACAAAATATCAAGAATCGGCAAGAAAGGGTGTGGAGCGAGCATTTGGTGTGTTCAAATCTCGATTCACAATTATATGTGGTTTATCACATTCTTGGCACATATATATGATGAAGAATATAATATTGATATGCATTATATTGCATAACATGATTGTTAAAAATGAACGAGATTCAAACAATGGTATTGTTGATGCTATTATGATCATAGAGATAAAGAGATTTTAACTGTTGAGGTATCTCATGGTACTCATCCCAACTTTCCTACATATTTTCAAACAAGGCATTATATATATATATAAGAGGAATTCATCAACAATTTCAAATAGACTTGTTAGAGCATATTTGAAAATGTTTCAGTGATAACATTAATAAAATTTTATTTTCCTTTGTCAATGTCAATGTAAACGATTGTTTTACTTCTCAATATTACGTATTTTTTGTCGGTTTAACTTTTAGTCATAAATAAAATTTAAATTATTAACTCTTTTCTATTTCTTAATATTATTAAATTAATTTTTTTAGTTTTTTAATAATTACAACTTATGTAATTAATTACTTAAATTTATTTTAAAATCATTTTTAAATAAAATATTAAATAAATGAGGTCCATTATGAGACATTGAGACCTATTAAAAGTGATTTAAGATCTTAAAATGAGTTTATCACTAAAAACAAAAAATGGAAAAGATATTCAGAATGATGTGACATTATACAACCCATGAAAAAATAACTTTAAGATCTGAAAATAAAATCTACTACTAAAATAAAATATAATAAATATAAAATATGCATTAATTGAACTATTTGAAAAAAATGAATATGAAAATATCATGTGATATTACTGCATAGAATACCATATATATATATATATATTAAATTTATCATATTATAGATAAAAAATATTGTATTTATACACGTTATATGTACTCATTCTTCTACTTATTCAAATAAGAATAAGATTTTTTTTTCATTTGTTC
>PYAF01004261.1:218462-252940 GCA_007407185.1 Glycine tomentella | reverse complement strand
ACATATATTTTTAACATAATAAATTATTTTAAATTAAATAAATTTAGTGATATATATATATATATATATATCAACATCGATTAATTTTTAACATAATTGGTCTATTAGCTCAGTTGGTTAGAGCATCGTATTAATAACTTAAAGGTCACAAGTTCGATACCTGCACACACCATTATTTTCGAAAATATATTTTAACTTTTCAAAAAAAAAAAAAAAAACCATACGGATTGGGCTTACGGATTGCCCAATCCGTACATGCAAATTCTTACGGATTCGTGAATCCGTAATAATCTTACGGATTCGCCAATTCGTAAGCATGAATAATACGTATCCGTGTATAAAAGCGCTAAAAAAGCGAAGGATAATTTTGGAAATGCACTGTTCATGAATGGTGTATAAGAAAAAGTAATGGTGCTGGAAGCTCATCCCTAGAACCAACCTGTTTGTTTTATTTAATTACATGGACATGGAATTTGCTTCCGGCACCTCTAATTTACTTCCTGCATATTCATAAGAATTTTAAATCAAGCTAAATGGACAAAAATGCCCTTGAGTATCTCTTATACATGCTCCCTTTACTTTTATGTGTGGAGACCTTCGTAAATCCCTTTCTTTCTTTTTTGTGGACGCACTCTCGCGATAAATTGGGTATTTTTTTTTTATTTGTATATATTTTGTTCGTTTAGGGGGGTGAGGTGGATGAAAAGAAAATAATTATTTGAAGTGGGGAGAAAATAACAAAAGAACAAGAAAGACCCACTACTACAAAAAAAGCTTTTAACATCATCAATTTACATCAGTTTTATGAAAACCGATGTTAACAAAAGCACAGTGGTATTTTTGTAAATAAAATGTCACCGTTAACATCGATTTTTCTAAAATCGATGTTAACAGAACGATTTTAGCATAATGATGTTGAGGTTTTTACAAAAGTCCCTCGCAAGGTCATTTCTCGGTAACCTCTCTCTTCGAAACCCTAAGCTTCACCGTCGCCCCCCATTTCTCCCACTTTCCCTGCGTCGTGCTTGTGCCTGTGCGGCTAGTTCATGTTCAAGATTCAAGATACATCCTTACGACGCAGCAAAGAGGCCTTAAGGAGGCACAGAGGAGGCGCTTGGCAAGCTCGGCCTGGGCCCCAGCGGACCTGAATCAGGCCATGGGAAGGCCCAACAACAGTGCGAACGATGCCCCCATCATGAAGAGCCGTGAGCTGTACTCCACCACTTTGCCTGCGGCCCATGAGAATGGAACGTGATTGCTTGTTTCCCCAACACATTAATGTTATAATAGTCGTAGCTAGGCAATGTGCGTGATTCGATCCTAATAGACGTTGGGCTTCAATTTTGCCCCTAACCATTATTATTACTTCTTCGATTTCACTCTCTTTTTAATCTTCATTCTTTCTCATCTTCAATTTCGTCACACATGATCACAATTGTAGTCAGTCCATCCAATGACCATATTTTCAAGATCATATATCACTAGTTTGTTTGAGAGCACTAAATCTGCAATTGAAAATAATTCAAAGTTAATATTACTATTTAATATTGAAATTACGTGGTAAAAAGAAATTAAATTTTAAAATTCTCACTTTTGAAAATAAATACTTAAATTTAATTATAAAGATTATTGGATGTAAATGGATCTTTAAGAGGAAGTATAACCCTAAAAGATCTATAGATAAGTACAAGACAAGGTTGGTTGCTAAAAGGGTTTACTCAGAAACCTAACATAGATTTTTTTGATAACTTTGCACCTGTTACAAGGATTTTGATAGCCTTTGCTGCAATCCATAAGTTAGTGACTCATCAGATGGATGTTAAGACAACTTTCTTGAATGGTGATTTAGAGGAAGAGATATATATGACTCAACCTACGGGGTGTGTGGTGGATGGTCAAGAGAAAAAAGTGTGCAAAATTTTGAAATCCCTATATTGTTTAAAACAAGCGCCTAAACAATGGCATGAAAAGTTTAATGAGACTTTACTTGTTGATGGTTTTTCTAGTAGAGATTCTGATAGATGCGTGTATACAAAGTCTGTGAAAGATGATCATGTTATTATATGCTTGTATGTGGATGACATGTTTATTTTTGGTACATGCAATGATAGAGTTTTTTAAACTAAATCTTTCTTGGCATCTAAATTTGATATGAAAGACATGTGTGAATCAAGTGTTATATTGGGAGTTAAAATCATAAGAAAGGAAGAGAGTATATTACTATCCTAAGAGCATTATGTTGAGAAACTTCTTAGAAGTATAGATATTATGACTTTAAGTCAGTGAGTACCCCTTATGATGCTAACTCTCAATAAAAGAAAAATAGAGGAGAACAAATTGCTCAAACTCAATATGCCCAAATCATTGAGAGCTTATTGCATTTGATTAACTTTTATAGACCGGATATTGCATATGTAGTAGGTAGATTGAGTAGATATACCCATATTCCTAATCAAGACCATTGAGATGCACTTGCTAGACTCACGAGATATCTGAGAGGTACCATGGATTATGGTATTTAATACAATGGATTTCCCGTAGTATTGAAAGGTATAACGATGCTAATTGGATCTCTAATTCAGATGAGAAAAAAATCCATTAGTGGTTATGTGTAGGGGTGGAAACAGGCCAGTCCAATCCAAGCTTGGTTTGGCCTGATTTAAAAATGCAAAGCTTGGCCTGACCTATTTACCTGTCGTATGTTTTTTTTTAGGCTTGGCCTAACCTATTTAAAATCCTAGTTTGACCTACGAGCCTATTAAAAACTTATTTTTTAATAGGAAATTAAATTTTACAAAACACTTTAAATCAATTTAGGAAAGTTAAAGAAACAATTTTTAAACAGAAAATGTCTTAATATCTTACTTATATTTCAAAATAAATAAGAATCATTTTATGAGATTTTCAAGATGATTTTTGAAGTGATTGATCATCCACCTTCATAATTAGGAAAAATATTTTTAGAAAAATAAATATATTATTTTTATGTTTTAATATATATATATATATATATATATATATTAAATAGGCCAGCCTGATAGGTTTAACAAACTTCTTTTAAAGCTTGAGCATGAACTTTTTATTTAAACAGACTTTTAAAAAAGCCTTAGTCTAGCCTTTATAATAAATAAGCTAGGCCAGACTAGGCCTTAAAAAGGCTAGGCCAAAGGCTCTTGATAGACAACCTGACCCATTTCCATCCCTAGTTATGTGTTTACTTTTGGTGGTAGTGCGATAGCTTGGAGATTAGCCAGACAAACTATTATTGTTAGATCAACAATGGAGTTTGATTTTGTTGCCCTAGAAATGGCTGGTAGTGAGGTTGAGTGGTTGAAAAAAATTCTTAGCTAACATTCCTTTGGGAATGAAACTGACCTCATCAATATCTATGCATTGTGATTCCCAATCAGCAATAGCTATGGCTAAGAATGAAACATTCAATGGGAAAAATAAACATATACAACTGAGACATAATGTGGTTAATCAACTGCTAAAAGATAGAATAATTTCCATAGATTATGTGAAGTCAGAAGGAAACTTAGCAAATCCTTTGACAAAACCCCTAGGGAGGAATATGATAATAGAAACGTTGAGGGGGATGAGACTTAAGCCACTTGAAAATAAACAAGTGATGGTAACCCAACCTTTGGAGATTCCATGAAGAAGGTTCACATGGGTAAAAATAAGTCACTTGTTAGTTCTGCTAACACTCAAATTCATTTTTATCAAATTCATTTCACTACTACAAAAAGCTGATTTAACGACGCGTATTTAAAGACGATTATCGAAGAACCGTCTTTGTTTGAGTACCGGTGACATTTTTATAAATAATTAAAACTTTTCAAAATCGATTATTATAAAACCGTCTTTGAATTTAGATACTCAAAGTCGGTTTTATATAAAAGCCAAAACCCGTCATAAGTGGGTGGGTCTTTATTCGCTTGCAGTGTCACTTCTTTTCAAAAAGAATTCATTCTTCCTCACACCTGTTCCTCTCCTCTCGTCCCTTTCCCTCCCCTCCCTCCATGTCAGCCCCTCCCTCCTCTCCTCCCTCGATCCCAAGGTCGACGACACCGTCGAGATTCCCTACATCTCTGACTAGAACGCCGACGAGGATCCCGAAGTTAGGATTATTGTTAACGACGAGGGACCGGTTGGGAAGACGATTAAGGACGCCATGGTTTCCAAGGGGATGCCCTTGATCTTGGAGAAGGTTAGGATTTGGGTGCAGAGCATGACCAAAGGAGGTCCTGTTAAGGACGAATTGGAACCCAAAAAGGTTGCGCCATCGTCGTTGTCGCCGTCTTGCTTATTGCAGCTTCTCTTGCTTGCTATCGTTGGAATATGTGGTCCTTACCTGAACACGAGCTTGTCTTGCTTGCTTTCATAGGAATAAAAGTAAAATGCAAGGTTCTTTTTCATAGTTAAAATGTGTTAAAAGTTGTTGAAATTTTTTGGTGCTCTAGAACTTCCATCTCTGTTTTTTATCATTAAATAGGTGGGCTCCTATCAACTTTTGTTAATCTTTATGGAAATAGGGGGATGGACCCTCATTCAGATTTATATATGAAAATGTCAATGTGAAAATTGGGATAAACGTAGTTTTTTTGTAAGTGTAGTAAATTTGGTATATATTTATTTATTTTTTGGTTTGTTAGATTTTTAATTTTTTTACTAAACGTGCCTAGATTACTTTGATTGGATATATATATATGTATATATATATATATGTGTATATATATATATATATGTGTGTGTATATATATATATATATATATATATATAAATTTCTTGAGGGTGTATTTTTGTGGTTTAAGAATTGACTATGAAATGATTATAAGAAATTGAAATTAAGGTGAAGATGTCAGTGGTAGTACCTGGCTAAATTGCAAAACAGAAGCAGTCTGAATGAAATATATATAGTTTACTTTTGAATTTCATATTTTCACAATATAAGTACATATTTAACTTTTGGAAGCAATATTGCTGACAGAATTCTATTGGTGAGGAGTCACATTTAGCAATTGAAACTAGTGGACATGGAGCTCTCAAGGAAAATCATTGACTTGATGATATTGCATACCTAATGGTATGATTTTTATTTTAGTCATATTGGGTAAAGAAAATAGTCACTGAATTATTTATTCTTCATTAATCAGTTATTATGACAGTAATATACCTATTCAGGAGTTGAAGTGTTCAACTTTAAAATAAAGATGTTAATAAAGGGTACTGAATAATTTTTTCAAACATAGACAAGTATATATACACCTCTACATTGCACCAAACGGCCTTTAACTTGAAACTACCTTGTATTAGAGTTTGGATATAGCACCGTGTTGTAGAATTATGGAATCAATCACATTGGGTTAAAGAGGTTCCAAAGTTATGCTATAAAATCGCTCTACCTAAAAGCAAAAGCTAAGCAGGCTCCCAAGATTAGTTTTAATAATCAGAACTACCACAAAGGTCTGCATGTGACGTTTATTGTGCAGGTCAAGATCTTAAATAAACTTGCTTCTGCACGAGCTTCTGAAAAGGGTGGTGGAAGCAAGGTTTTGACTGATCTAATAGACGGACTTCAGGAGCCAGCTTTTGCTGCAGAACTGAGATTAAAGATAAACCAAAACCATCCAGATCTTAAAGGAGGGTAAGCCAGTGTATTAATATGTTGTTTGCATGCATCCATACATTGATGTCATGAATTGACTGACATGTCAGAGCTTTCAGATCTTTTCAGGAATATGGAGAAGCTGTGCTGAAACATTTGGAGAATTCAATTGGCTCTGATCCAAATCTGCTCAAGGCTCCTGTGAACTATGAAGGGGTATGTTTATCCTTGCTGCTTATTGCTAAATAGTAAAGCCTGTTTAGTTAGCATTGACCATAAAATTCAGCCACATTACTAAGACAGTTATGACTAACGTGCTCCAAATTCCAAAATTGAAAATAACATGCAATGAGACCCTTGTGCGAATTTCTGACCTGCAGTGATTGGTTTGCTTGAGTTTCTGTTTCGTATATTATAATTTATTTCTTGTCTCATCTTAATCTTCAACCAGGTCCGAGTTTTATCATCAAAAAAAGTTTTGGACACTCAATATGCATCTTGTTTCACATATAAATATTGTGAGAGTTTTATCATCAAAATAAGTTTTACATTGCCACGTGCTTGATTTATCTAATGTTTCTCCTTTGACTTGGTGTTCAACCATGGAATTAAATGTGGTGCTTTGATTCCTTTGGAAAAATTGCTCTGTAGGTATCAAAATAATAAGTAATTATTGGTTGCTTTGGCATATACTCTTCCACTTTGACTCTCTCTGTGGGTTCATTGTAGGCATTCCTAGAGACCATATATCTTCATTGTAGGTTCAACAGCTCTGTCTGTATAACTGATCCCTTCCTGGAGTAAGAGGCTATTGCATTGATGCCTTTGAAGCTGCCATAAATATTGTCGCCTTATTCTGTTGCTTATAAAGACATGTCCTGTCAGTATCCTGCTGATTTGCTTACTTAAAATTATGGATACACTGATACAGCTTAGGTACCTTCATTGAATTTTGAACTCCCATGGTCCTGCCTTTTTTATCATTTACCCCAGCAGATATGCACGCCTCAGTTCCAACCTTACTCCTACGTGCCACATATGCAGATTGGTTTGAGCTTAAATTTCCATCTCGACTCTTGGTCGCTTAATAATCCCATCATTGCTTCCTTAGTTATCTTAGTAATTGTTTGAGTCCTAAAAATACTCAATTAACATGGCAGCCTTAATTATTGGATTTTGATAATAAATTGGGAATCATATTGAGTTTTTTTTGTTCTTTTCTTTTTGTTCAAAATCACTACTCACTTAGGAATTTGGCCAGAATCCCCAAGCTTCAGTGACACCGACATGCCTGCAGTGCCACTGAACTTGCTCCATGCACTACTACATAAATGAAGTGAGACCTTACTCCATAATCCCATCATTGCTCCATGCACTTCATAGATTATTCTTCAAATAATCCAGGTTAGCTTACCTAATTGGTACACTAATGGATACTGTTTAGCCCTTGCAGTGATTCTGTTTCTTTTCTGTCTTTTTTATTTATTTATTTATCATTGTTGTTACTATTTATTATTACAATGTTACTAGTTAGTTGTGACTACATTAATTAGCTCTTCAGTGTTTTGCAGAGACAAATAGCTGTTCGTCAAAGCATACAGTTTCGTGCATATAGAGTGAGTGGACATGTCTTAGTTACATGGTGAAGGCTTTGGCTTTGTGCTGACTTGAGTATGGACACATGGTGAAGGCTTGGGAACATGGTATTTTGCTAAGCAATTAATTTTGGGTATATGATCATGGCAGGTGGATGAAGCTGCTCACAAATTTGATGAGCATGCACCTTCTTTGGTCACTTGTTTGGTTCAAGAAGTGACACACAAAGCTGAGAAAGTAGTGAGTCAAGCCAAGTCAATTCATCCTTATGTTGATTTCTCATGCGTATTCCTTAATTATATTGTTCCCCATATTATGTGTTACAATTAATTAAATTTGCAGGCAAGCAAAGGATGCTTTGAAGATACCCAAGAAGCGTTTCAAGTATATATGTATAAAAATTTATAACACATTTTAAATGGAAATTATTTAATGGTATTGTAAAATATAAATATGCTATTATTTGTTTGAGAAATTCCCAAAACATATTTGTCATTTTGTGTTTATCTATCTATTATCTAATAAATTTTAGTCAGACCTTATACATTTCGCCCTTGTTTGTATCACAGGCTGCTCATTTTGACTATTTAAGGTTTATTTCTTCCTTCAATGTAAAACCAGGGAAGATTCTATTTCATTTCCTTGCCAACTTAGACAGAGAGAGAGAGAGAGAGAGAGATGGCAATTGGAAAGAAAAATTGCATAATAGTTATTGCTTCAATCTAGCTCTCTAATGAGATATATGCTAATGATAGAGATGCTATGCAGCATTAACTTGGAAAAAAAATTGTCAGCCTTAGGTTCATCTGGAGTGCTAGCGGACCATCAGCTTCAAGCTCAATTACAAGAACATCATTTGAAAGGGTTCTGACTCTCAATGAAGTCACAACACAAGGCAGCAACCTTGCTGTTGTGATTTTGTTCATCATTAGATTGCATTATTCTGATTATTTAAAAAAACTATCCAACAATTATTGATACTGCCAACTACGCACTGATGCCACAAAATTCTAATAATAGATATAGAGTATAAGAAATAAGTTCCTATGCTTTTGGCTCTTTTGACTTAAATCAACAATCAGAGTAAATATATAATTTTATTATATTTATTGTATACGAGTGCAGCCACCTGTACCTATCTGTGTGAATGTGGCTGGGTTTGAATTAAAGTCATGACCCACATTTTAAATTTCTGCTATTGAATTAAAGTCATGACCCACATTTTAAATTTCTGCTATTGAATTAAAGTCATGACCCACATTTTCTTAAAAGCCTTGCTTATCATTTTAAATTCCACCCCTCAACCCTAGGTGGTGACTTGCCTATATGGGGTAAAGCCGTAAAGGTATTACTTTTTCTTTTCAAAAAATTCTTGCTAAAACTAAGCTTAACTTGCTATTTTTTGAACTGCAGAAGCAATAAAGTGAAGAAATTATCAGATAGATTTACACTATCATAAGTTTATAAACTACTGATATTTATGTACTATGTAGTTATTTTTTTATTTTTAAATTTTTTTTTAATATATATCACGTAAAAATAAGTTAAAATTATAGTGCTCCAAAATTATATTATAATTTTTCCTAATATGGGGATAAAAATTAATTATTATTATTAAGGAAATTTAATTTAATTGACTGAACAATGGGCAATGAGCACTATATGACCCAAAGGAGTGCTGGTAAACATGAACAGAAAAAGTAGTTGAGGTAACCAATATATGACCCAAAGGAGTGCTGTTAATGAAATAGCAAAGCAAAGGCAGATCAAGTTTTCAAATCTCAAGTACCAAATAAGCTGCACAAGGCAAACATGCTATATATACAACAATTACAAGAACTAGTGTCAGTGCTGGTCCATGAATGCCTTTAACCATTTTTTCAATTAATTAGTCACTCTCAATTAATAAAATCTATGATCCACTGTATCATTTTTTTAATGGCCTAGATTGTAGTATACCACATAGTTCATGCAGATATTCTTTCTTTTGCTCTGACAATGTTTAATCAAAATATATATGTGGCGGTGAGCTTTAGTACGACATTAAATGCCTTAAACTATCAAAGCAAAATACAATAAAATACTGAATCAAATCTCAGACCATCCAATCTTAAGAAACCATATTCTGATGTTTTCATGAAATAGCAAAATATATACATACCAGGATAAATAAAGATTGATCCTTGAGCTCAAAATTCTTCACAAACTTGGCCATTTGGGAAAAATTGATCAGAAGCAATGCTATAGTGGCCATTGGCATCTAGAAACCTCCTACCTGACATCTCTTTCAATTTTTTCTGAACATTAGCAGGTTGGAGAGTTGATGAGTGATGCGGCTTCACATATATTACATTTTTTCCACTCGTTTTCATACCAACAAATGTATGGGTACCAAAGGTATCAATAAACCTGACAATTGTGAACAGGAATAGTTGGCCAGAGTCTCAAACCAAAAATACACTAAAAGATAAACAAGTAGAGTTTATCCTAATACAATTAAATCATTTTAAAGGTGAACTTTAAGATATCAGGACAAATAACTTACATCTTCAACAGTTTTGGCATTCCCCCAATCCTCGTACAATTCACGATGACCAAATCGAAGAAGCTATGCCAGTATATTTAACCTACTGTTGCATTAGGATCAAATGCCCCACCATTAGGATCAAAGGTCCCAAATCATAAAGCTATGATAAGTATATTAAAAAAATGACCTTTTTCTCACTGACTCCACTGAGGCCATTTTCAAGGCCATCCTCTAGTGCCATCAGTCCCTTGTATTTGAGGCCATTCTCATAGTCATTGCACTTGTCATGTTAGTGGGAGTTGGTGATTGGCAATCGTTGGAGTCTGGCCTCACTCTGAAGAAGGTGATGCTGACCCTTCTGTTAGGGGCTGGACACACTACGTGCCTTGCCATGTCAGCACTGTTTCCTCTCATCACTAAAAGAGACATGCAAAATTAAAGGTGTTTGGTCCTAGTCATTTACATGTTACTCATCAGGTCAAAATACAAATGGTGTTGTGTATGGTAAGTGCAATTCCTTGCACAAGCGACATCCTGAAACTTTTCTAGTGATGCTTACAATAATAAAACAAAGAAGTTATATGTCTCGTGTGCCAATTCTATCAGTACATCTGGATGCTACAGCAATAACAACAAAAGATAAAAATATTTCACCAGCTAATCAGACATTTAGCATATTTGAGGACTTGATGCTTAAACTTAGAACGAGAATCAAACTTTGCAAATGAAAGTTACAACCTGATGCATAATGCAAGTTTCCACTTCAATACACTATATATATAATTACTACATGAGTGACATACAGATTATGCATGGAAAAGTAAGCTTTTCAGGGTCAGATTGGACCCTTATAATGTGACCCTTATGACAACACCGAAAAAGTACACTGGGTGTCACTTTAACTACAATCGAACAATTGATAGAAAGGTCAGATTGGACCCTTATAATGTGACCCTTATGACAACACCGAAAAAGTACACTAGGTGTCACTTTAACTACAATCTAACAATTGATATTTCTATGACAATTCATTTTTGTCCTTCCCTTGAGTGTTTGCAAGTTTGTTTGTTACTCAAGAGAAAAAGAAAAGAACAGAAGCAATCTAACTCGATGATATGTGTATTATATGAAGACATAGTTGCATCCTCTAAAAAACTAGCACTTCACCTTATTCACTTACATTCTGTCCTATAAATGTTGAAGGTACTTCTTCCTTTGTATCCAGCATTGTGACTAGAATCTTAATTAATAAATCGAAGATTAGGACAGCAAATAGTATAAGTTCTTTAATATGTACCCCTGCTTCAATGAGAGCGTGAGTGGCCCCTTGTAGTTCCCATCATTTTCACTCATAAGTATACGCCCAAAAGCCATAGTTGATTTACAGAGAAGAAGGGTGGACACAGGTTGATCCAGATGCGGAGGTTTCAGGAATGGCTGAGAAAACTCCCCCTAAAAATAGTGAAATTATATAGATATTGCTAAATGGTTATTCCATTGCTCAATGTAAATGATTATGGTACCTATTTAACTAATACCAGGTAGAACTTGAGAGGAGTCAGCGGGAAAGTATGCAGTATTTACCTCTTCAAAGAAGTTGATGATACAACCATTGGGTCTTTTGTACTCGGGAAGTAATTGCCACTGAATAAGGTCATCAATGACACCTTGGAGAAGTAATGGAATTGGCTCTATATTGCCTTTAAACAAAAATTGAAAATTAAATACAGTATAAGAGGATCACTAGATTCATTTATGCAATATCTAAAATCAGAAGAACCAAATAGTTATGGTATAGTAAAACAGTTATATGTTATAACAACATAGTTGTGTCACTTAAAAACATACAAGCTTGAATGAAGCACGCTTGTGGCTCTGCTGGTTCTCACATCAACTCATTGGGTGCAGTTTATTATATTCCAATCAGAAAGGGAATTTATAAACTTTCATACATTATATTAGGACAAGAACAATCCCCCCCTTTTGGTTTCCCCATAAGGTTAAATGAGTTTACTTCATCAAGAGGATTGTCCTCCAAAAGGCTTCTGTAAGCCTTTTCTGCCAATTCCCAGGATCGTTTAGCTTCAAGCAACATTGCCTCCAACCTACCAGTAATAATTAGTCAGCTCATATAATTTTTTTCTCTAAAGGAAATAAGAGCATGCATATGCACAGAGAAATTTTTATTTGGGTAATGAAGTTAGCTATATTCCATAGCAATGATAGCATCCCTCCTGAAATAATGGAATGCAAATCATCTAAGTTACTCATCCAGCAGTCTAAATGTTTGTTCTCGAAACATACCTTCTGTCTCACAACACATAGCCCAAACAGTAATTACAAATGACCATGAAATTGACAAAATAAATCACCCAATGCATGACCATGGACAAAACAAAGACCAGAAGTAATAAACATCTGGACATAAATTCAAGAGGCTCACGAAATGGACCACTAATCATTAGCATCATAAAACTTAAAATACAAAAGATAAAGGCATCATAAAATTACCTTCAAATCTGAAATACCCTAGCGACACTTTGCACATAAACCCTACATCTGCTAGGATCAGAATCACATCACCCCTAAAAGCTTTCTATAAATACATTCTAATTCCCCAGAAAATTTGGTAATCAAATCATCACTGACCTATTTCCCACTAGTTGCATTTGAAATTAGGAATGTTAAAATTGACGCAACATAGAGGCGCATGAGTGAAAGAATGTATTATAATGTATTTATAGAAAGAGAATGGAATTTTTCACACACTTGTATGCCACGCAAAGGGGAGTAACTGAGAGATCACCTTTAACCAATAAAAAGTAGCAGCATAGCTGACTCCCCAGGCAGGAAAAAGCTCTCTCTCAACAAAACAACGTAGCTTCTCTCTGTCGGTCACCCATAAGGCTACAAGCGCTCCTTCAGTGTGAGTGAGTTGCTTCATAGGAAGGGATAAAAAATACCTGTTGGGCAAGGTTGGGTAACTACATTGATGACATTATGATCAAGACTTCCCTAAAAAATGCTACATTTCTGAGCCAATTTAAACTGAGTAACAGCTAGCGTTCATCAATGAGTCACTAAGCTATGGGATCAAAAGCATACCTAAATTCCTACTAAAATTCTAAAGCTCAAATTTAAGTCTAAGGCTTGGAACCTGCGTTATGGTTCAAGTAGTACATACATAACTACTAATCATGTTATCTTTATCCATCCATACATAACACATCACAACATCAATATACCACTCTGAGCAATTTCACTAATTGCTCTTAAGCCGAGGTTTGCCGAATTCGTGAGAATAACTCAATTCTCTCTAATCTATGCAATGCAAAAAAGCTCACCATCATAAAGAACAGAGATTACAACTTACAAGTAAAAGAGATCTCATTAATCTCAAAACAATTTTAACAAAAAAAAATGTCATTATAAGAATGGTGTTTCACCTGTTGGGTGCTGCTGCTAGCAATTCTGCAACCAAAAGAACAAAAATTTACAGTCAAAACCCAAAAGCATTGAAGACAATGAGATATTAAAGCATAAAGCACCACAAATAGGAAATCAACATGACTGGACCTATCTCGGAATCTCGGATACAACCCCCAAAACCCAAAAAAAATAAAAAATTGATCCATTCTCGGGCATTGTTTCAGCGACCCAGAAGAGCAGAGCAGTTGCGGAAAATAGAAAGAAAAAACAAAAAAAGGAAGGAAGCGGGAGGGAGTAGAAGAGAAGGCAACACTGGCATTGGAGAGTTACTTACCTAGCTTTGGAGGCGACTCGCGACGTTGCGGCGTTGCCGATGCGGTCCAACTCGCGACGAGGCCACGACGGTTTGACGACGGCGCGGCGGAGTGGCGGACAACGGTGTCGGCGCGGGAACGGCTCTGGTGGCCGGCGGTGGCAGAGGAGGAAAGGTAGGATATTTCAAAAATTAACCCTTTAAGCACAAATATTATAAAAAAAAAAAAGTTAAATGTTTATGTCCGCACGTGCGGACATAAAAACCGCCACTGCCGTGAAACACCATTTGCATGGCTTGGCCATTTGCATGGCTTAAGAATATTTTCAAAAAGCAAAGGAGTCGCATTCACTTTTGCTGAAAAGAAGTTATTGGAAGAGACCGCCATGTGCATGCCAAAGGCGGCGCGATAGAGGCATAGAACCTCTCTTTTATCTCTTTCCCCTTAGTGAATTTTCAGCTCCGGTACGGTCCTTCAAAATCCTCTCACCATATAATCCTTTCTCCTTCGCCACTCCCAAAGTTTCAAGAAAGAAAATCAAATACTCAATCTCAGATCACCATATAATCCTTTCTCCTTTCTCCTTCGCCACTCCAAAAGTTTCAAGAAAGAAAATAAAATACAAAATCCACCGACTGAAAGAAAGAAACAGTTCAAGAAGTGGGTGAGGTAAGCGCTCAATCTCAGAAGAACCTTTCACCGCGAACTCACCACCACCACCACACTCACAACAAGCGGTGGAGCCCACAGACTTGTTCTCCCTGATGCACCTCACCAACGGCGATGAATGGCTGCAGCAACCGTCAGCCACCTTGCTCCTCCGCCACCACCAACAACCCCGTGAAGCACCGATCCCGTCCATCTTCCCCCTCCTCCGGTGAGCCCTGCGCCAAGAAGCTCTCTTGCGACCAAGAAGATCTCACCCTCTACGGCTTCTCCGCCGTCTCCATTCCTCTCAACATCAACCCCCTCGTCAACAAGCGCGGCTCTTTTCCCGTCCTCCGCCGCTGCGTCTCCGATCCCTGCACCCCTCCGGCGCTGCGCCGGAACCGGATCAATCCAGTCCTCCGGAGAGAGGCTCCCGGCTGCCACCCGTGTCGCAGAGATTCCAACGGAGCGTGTCAAATTTCTCTGTTCCTTCCCCGGACAAGGCTATGTCCTGTTTCAGCTCTCAAGAAACCGTCGCGCCTCATTCGGTGATATAATGGGTTTTGATTTTTTTTTTTTCTGTGAATAATAAAGATTTTATATTTTTTGAGTTTGGAAGAATGCTTTTTTTTTTTTTTCTTCTTTTTTCTTGTGGTTGTGATTGCAAAAATTGAGAAGAATGAAGGGGCATTTGAAAGAGATGAGGCACTAGTGGGATGAAGGTGTGAAAGATGAGGAGGAAGATGGTGGAGAAGAAGTGTGTCCAGTTGCTGAAGGAGGTCAAGATCGTAGCTCAGGTATGTGTGTGTATGACTTTGTCTTCTTGAGCTTGGAATATGATTTGATTGTGTTATTTTTAATGTATTTGGTTCTTTAACTTTTCTAAGAAGCTTTATAATAAATTGTAATGAGTTGGGTTAAGTCCTGTGTCTTTCCACGATGATTTGGGAGGGGGAGCTTTTGAAGAAGTTGTTAATGTTGATTGGGTTGAAAGGTGAATAAGCCTTGGGTTTAGGTGCCTATGTGGAAAAGATTACGAGGTTCTCCTTGCTGAAAATAAGTGTTATTATAAATTTATCTAAAATAAATAAGTAATGTGTTTGCCTCCTTTCAGTTTGAGATCATTCTTGTTTTTATTTATTTTCTTTTAGTTTGATAATTTTTTTTTCTATTCTCATGTGTAGCATTTGATTGTAATTAGAATCAATGTTATATCACTTATGTTTTCAATAATATAAATAAAATGTTGTGTACTATCTTCAAAAAATGGAGGAAAATATATTTTGTTTCATCTACTACTCTATAACAATTCAAAATATCATAATAAAAAAATGTATATCATATTCCAAAAAAATGTATGAATATCAGTTCAAATTATCATACTTAAAAAAAAAAAGTATGAATATTAGTTCAAAATATCATACTCCAAAAAAATGTATGAATAACAATTTAAAATATCATACTCAAAAAAAATGTATGAATATCAATTCAAAATATCATACTTCAAAAAAATGTATGACTTGTGAAGAGTGCTAATTCCTCTGTGTATCAATAAGTTCTGATACTATTTTCATACTCTTTTCTTAATTTTTTCCACAATGGTGGCAATTTTCTTGTTCTTGTGGGAAAACTGGTGCATGATTGTTTTTAGAGTTTGTGTCTACTACATTCCCATGTCCTTTTATTTTTTGCTCACTTTCTCATCAATCATCATTTACTAAAGGGTATGAAAGCTTTAAAATCTCAGGTGAAATTTCAAATTCTTATATGAAGGAAAAACTTCTACATAATGCTATGGCTAGAAAAGATAGCTTGTTTCCACGTATATTCCCTATGTGACTATTATGAAACTAAAAAAAATGCTTTTTTCATTTACATGCTTTCACTAATTTCAACTTTGTACATTTATGAAAGAAAAACGTGAAATACTTGTTTTATGTATGTACTTTTATGAGTAAAAAAATGTATGTACTTTTATGAAGAACATCTAAAGAAGAACATGCAGTTTATATCTTATTCCAATTCCAATGATATTACTCCCTGAATCTTGATCTTAAACTTTTTTTGGAACTCTTATCGTTTATGATGGAAATGAACTCTAGATCCTTGTGCTCTAGTTCTGCCCACACAACTTTCGAACTTCAAATTTGGTTTTCAGTGCCAAAAATTGCTTTCCATCTTCCTCTTGCAGTTCATGCAAAATTAAGGAACTTAAGTGCATGTTACTGATCATAGAAATTATTACCCCAATGATTTGATTTTGTTTTCCCTTTTTGGTTTTTTAAAATACTGAGGAATGCACATGTTAAAGCAATCAAATTGGAAAGATTGGCTTTGTGAACCCTACCCTGTATGCCAACCTATGACTGCTGCATATTTAGTGAATTGGATAATGTATAGAAGTGTCAGCTGATCATTATATCTCATAATACTGACCAGGGGTGTTTCATCATTCGATTCAGTTTACCGCTAATCATTTCAAAGCATGACACATGAGTCTTGTTTCATCGAAAACAAACATTTTTTTAGGGAACCTAGTCAAAATTGATTGCAAAATGAATCTTGTGTCGAAGGTAACAATTGCATTACTTTTTTTAAAATAAAAAAATGATGTTATATATAATTATCTTCATGACTCTATTCATTATTGGTAATGGTACATAAAAAAATCTTTATTCATTATTTTTTATACATACATCACAAAATCTTTTTATTGTCTCATTTTATTGTTCAAAAAACATTTTACACTAAGAAGTCTAAAATAATATCCAATTACAAAAACACAAACATTTCCCGTACAAATTTTTCTTATTCAAATAATGTTGTTATATACTTATATATAATAGATATATAAAATTTTTTAAATTTTTGGAGTATGATATTATGAACTGTTACATAGTAGTAGATGAAACAAAATATACTTTCCTCCATTTCTTGGAGATACTACACAACATTTTATTTACATTATTGAAAGCAAGTGATATAACATTGGTTCTAGTTACAATCAAATGCAACTCATGAGAATAGAAAAAAGACTTTATCAAACTAAAAGAGAATAAAAACAGAAGTGAACCCAAAGTGAAAGGAGTGAAATATAATATTTATTTATCTGCATCAACTTGTAGTAACATTTGTTTTCAGAGAGAAGAACCTCATAGCCTTTCCCACACGGGCACCTAAACACAAGGCTTATGCACCATTCATCCCAATCAACACTAATAAGTTCTTCGCAATCTCCACCTCCCAAATCATCCTACAAAAACACACGGATTGAACTCAAATTCATTACAATTTAATATAAATCTTCTTAGCACAGTTAAAGAACCAATACATTAATAACACAATTCAATCAGAGTCCAAGGTCAAAAAGATAAAGCCATACACACACATACCTAACCTAGGACCTTGACCTCTTTAGCAGCTGCACATGCTTCTTCTCTACCATCTTCCACCTCATCTTTCATAACTTCATCCAACCACTGATTCATCTCTTACAAACGCTCTTTCATCCTTCTCAGCCTCTACAATCACAACCATAAGAGAGAAAAAAACCATTATTCCAAACTCAAAAAAGATCAAAACTTTATTATTCACAAAAAAAAAGAAGATCAAAACCCATTATACCACAGAATCAAGCGTGACAGTTTCTTCAGAGCTCAAACAGGACATAGCCTTGACTGGGGTAGGAATAGAGAGATTCGACACTCTATGTTGGAATCTCGGCAACAGGGGTGGAAGCCCGGAGCTTTTCTTCAGAGGAATGGATTGCTCTGGTTCCAGCACAGGTGCCGAAGAGGTGCAGGGGTTGGGGACGCAGTGACGGAGGATGGGGAAAGAGCCACGCTTGACGAGGGGGTTTATGTTGAGGGGAATGAAGACGATGGAGAAGCCGTAGAAGGTGAGATCCTCTTGGTCACGAAAGAGCTTCTTGGTGCAGGGCTCGCCGAAGGAGGAGAAAGATGGCGACGATCGGTGCTTCATGGAGTTGTTGATGGTGGCGGTGGAGCAAGTGGCTGACGGTTGCTACAACCACCAGCATTGGTGAGGTGCATCATGGACAAGTATGTGGGCTCCTCCGCTTCTTGTGAGGGTGGTGGTGGTGAGTTTGCAATGATGGGGTGTTTGCGTTTCTGAAATGTTGGTTATGAAGAGTTTGCGATGAAAGGTTCATTCTGAGATTTAGCTTTTACTTCGCCCATTTCTTGAACTGTTTCTTTCTTTGAGTTGATGGATTTTGTATTTTTTTCTCTCCTGAAACTTTTGGAGTGGTGAAGGAGAAAAGAGAAAGGGTTATATAGTGAGAGGATTTTGAACGTAACGGCTACTGGCATGTCAGCATGTTGTACCTCACTCACAAGTCACAACACAAATATATATCAGCATAGTGAACGTTCCATATGCAATATAAACTAAATATATATCAAAGCATAGTGAACGTTCCATATGCAATATAAACTAAATATATATCAAATGTTAAATGGAATCTCACAGCTCCTGGTGATGAAGATCTCTATATTCTTTCTCAAGCTGTTCCATTTCATCATTCTGCCATTCACTATGCTCTCCTGGCCCATCTTCATCATTTGTTACTTCCTCTCCATGTTCTTCCTCTTCATCCTCCTCCTCACCATCATCATCATCAAAATCATCCGCCACCTACATCAGGAACACAACCCTTAATCAAAATCCATAAGGAAATCACTAACGTTATACAATTATTGAACAACAAATTAAAAAATCTAAAATTTTGCACCAATGAATGCCTCTTCATACTCCATATTATCGTATTCATCTGAATCCCTGTCACTTTTTCCTCTTTTTTCAAGATTTCTTGGTAGATAACCTCATTTTCACACCTAAATTTAAAATTGTAAAAAAATAGCACATCAAGTAGAAATTAACTAACTATAATCACAGTTGTCAATGGAGCATAAACAGGTAGTTAACCATGTGAAAAAACCTGATCATGCAGCTAAATTAGCACTAAACCAATACTATATAATCATTGCATCAAAAAGAAAAGAAACAAGATATAGCTCAAGAATGGTAATCAGATGCTAAGAACAAGAATGTCTGCAAATGGTACAAAACAGAAAGCCTCAAAGCTAATAAAGTAGTGGGAAAGAAACCATATTTAAAGAATAATAAATTTCATAAAAGAATAATTATTTCTTAGTAATAACGTAAACATAAACTCAGAGTTACCATATTTAAAGACGGATTCTGAATTAGATTTACAGCAAAATTGTCTCATGAGGAAAAAATATCAAATTCCTCAATAATCAACATCATGTAGAAGAAAAATTAGTGTACAATATATGAAAAGGGAAAAACTGTGACCAATATTGTTGTCTGCCAAACATGATTATGAGGCTACAGCAGATGATCTCTGTGTCTTCAATCCAAACAGATTCTCAAACAACTTCGGAGCCATAGGAGGAATATGGTAACTCTGAGTTTATGTTTACGTTATTATTTTAGGGAGATAGCTGAACTATTATTTTTAGGGAGATAGCTAAACTATTTTATGGTGAGAGAAAGGAACTTAATTAAATTTCAGCCTCTCAAAAAATTTACAACTGGCTGTTTAGGGGAACCTTCGTGCTTTTTTTTAACTATTCTCACAAGCATGGCAAAAATGGCAACAGTTTTCAAAAGCAGCAAGCTTTATGAATCATTCATATTTTATATATCCCAGGAAAATGCCAGTAGATATCCCCATAGTACAAGTGCAAAACCTAGACCATATAGAAAGTTCAATATCAAAACCATCATGATGGTGAGTCCAGCTAAACTTAAACTCAGCCATTTGGACCTGTTAAAGACGGTGAGCCTTTTGAACATAGTTGTGAAAATCGGTTCGGACCGGTCAGTCGGACCGGTTAGACCGGGAATCAGAGCATCAACCGGGCCGAGTTGGCTAATGAACTGGCCATGCATGTGGCTCGGTTTGGCCCGGAGAAAACCGGGCGATTTTGGAAAGAACCGGAAATCCGGCCGGTTTTTAGGACCCGGACCGGTTGGTGAAGAGAAAAAAAAAAAAAGAAGCTCCAGACCAGACACACAAAACTGCGTCGTCGAGGCAGAGACGCTTGTTCTCGCTCTTGGGAGAAACGACGGTTTCATCGGCGTTCACGGCGTCGGACATGGAGTTGGCACTAGATTCGGCGTTTTCGGGTTGCAGATCTTCGAGCTTGTGTTTGGATGAAAATGGCTCATAAGAATGGTAATAGAAAGAAAAACTAATATATACTAAATAAGCATTGAAATGGACGAAAAGGAAGGTGTAGGAAGCTGCAGGAAGAGGAGCACGACAGCCGCAACAACAAGGAGAAAAGAAGCGGCACCAAGAAGGAGAAAAGAAGACTATATATATCGTAGGATTTTTAACTTTTCTGATTTGGGCCTAATTTACTCTTTACACCCATTTTTTTGCTTTGTACAGTTTTCATATATTTTTTCGAAATGGATTTTTGTGTTTTTATTTAGGTAGTTACTATTTACAGTCTTTTTTATTTTTAATATACTTTACTTGTGTTATCGACTTTAATAATTCAATTTTTATTTTGAATTTTTCAGTATTGAATTATGGATGAATTTTTTTTTAATCAAATAATGTTAATTATATATGTATATATAATATAATTTTAATTTTTTAATATAAACCGGGCCAAACCGGGCCAATTACTAACCCATCGGTTGGACCACTGACCCAGTGACCCACTACCTCGACCGGGTCAATGACCGAACCGGTTTTCACAACTATGCTTTTGAAGCCTTTATGCAACTTAAAACTATGACAAATATCACTCCTAAATGCAAGAAAATATTATTATAAAAAAATTAATCAGCCAAATAGAAAAGTATTTACCAGATGATGAAGGATCAACTGTCTCAAAAAATTCTTTCAATAACTGTTAATAAAATTCAGAGTCATCCAGAACTTCAGATCACCATCAGTCCGTGTTTCCTGTAGAGCAAGGTAATCAAAATTAAGAATTTGCTTAGGATCGTGAAGGGAAGTTAAGATTGTAAATCACAAATTGTAAGATCACCCCCCCGACCCACATACACAACTAAGCAACATGTTATAATGAAGCAACTTGCACACAAGTGATAACGAAGCAACACTGAGAAAATAGTATTGTACAAGACTTACCACTTCTTTAGGTTCACCGACAACCATTGGAACCTGGAGACATGTGGCAGACAGTGACAAAGGTAAATCAATCAGCTTTTAACTTAACATACTCCTTAAGCCTGTTTAAGCCTAATATGGAATGTGCAACACAATATAAAACAACTGAAGATTAAGAGAATGACTTACAGATACAAATATATTAACATCTGATCTTCTCACCCGCATTTGTTTGATTAGTCTACTGGGATCTCTCATATAAGCATCGACTTGATTGCTAATATCTTGTGTGATGGGGTAATATAATTAAGCATTAAATACTCACCTATCACATAAAAGAAAAATCCCAAGACCAGTTAAAAACCTGACCTGATTAAAATCATGCAATTTGCCCTTAATGGCAGCAACACCAGTAGTCACTTGTGTCATGATGTCATCCGCTGCCATTTGTTGATTGACTTGTCCCTGAAATATGCTATACTGCAAGGTACAATCATGAATAGCATCAAATGCATAATGAGTCACATAACAACAAACTTAAGATAGAAATGTAGATTAAGTGCAAAAAATGTATAATCTGAGAACTTTCAAGCATTATTGATGCAAAAAAAGGTCATAAAACAAAACCTATTAGTCTAAAGCTGCAACATCTTGATAGAGAAAATGAATGTGTAGCAGAATAATACTGCATTTAGGAGATTATGAAAATACCTCTGTGAAATCTGTGACCACTCCTGATCAAGATTGTCATCCAAATGCTTATAAACTTCTAAATCTTTTGATGACCCTTCTGAACCTTTATAAAGAGGATGAAAACGTTCATTACTTTGAAACAATATTCAAGGTTCAAGCAAATTTGCAACCAATATTGAAATTCACATTAGAATATTTACATTAATAACATAAAGCGATGATTTTCCTAAGGTTGTCTCAGAGATGAAAAGTCAAGTATAGAGAGTTTTGTAACCAGGTGTGCCAACAGAAAATAGGGAAACATAAGATAGAGAAAGAACTTATCACCGTTTGACCTACAATCAAATATAGTCCTACAGAAAGAATACTTCGCCAGTCCTACATTCCCCAAACATTTATTATACCAACCTCATCTAAAATCAACATTTAAGGCTTTGATAACATTGTGTCAAGTGTTAGTGTGTCACAACTTTATCAACTCCAGTAATTATATTTTCAATAATTTTGAATATGGGCATATATATCTTAAAATGAAAAAAGAATAAGTGGTGGACTCTTCTTGTTTGGTTAGATGTTTCTCTAAATGCTTTCAACCATAGTAAAACAAGATATCAGGGCTAAAAAAGGGGGAAAATACAACAAATGGAAGACTCCACTAGTCCCCTTCCAATATTTGTAAGTACACCGATAGATAACTCTTGTAACCATATACTTCTTCCCCACCAAAAAAACTTATCAACTTGAGACAGAATCAAGCCCCACTTCCAACAACAAAGCCTTATCCCATTATGTGAAGTTGGCTGCATGGATCACACAATGCCATTCGGCATGGTTAAAAACCAACTAGTAAAACAAGTACATTAAACCAAAAACAAAGACTTCACTGAAACTTGTTAGTGACATAATTCCAAAATGTTGAATATAGCAATATAGTTGAACGTTCCATATGCAATATAAACTAAATATATATCAAATGTTAAATGGAATCTCGCAACTCCTGGTGACGAAGATCTCTATATTCTTTCTCAAGCTGTTCCATTTCATCATTCTGCCATTCACTATGCTCTCCTGGCCCATCTTCATCATTTGTTACTTCCTCTCTATGTTCTTCCTCTTCATCCTCCTCCTCACCATCATCATCAAAATCATCCGCCACCTACATCAGGAACACAACCCTTAATCAAAATCCATAAGGAAATCACTAACGTTATACAATTATTGAACAACAAATTAAAAAATCTAAAATTTTGCACCAATGAATGCCTCTTCATACTCCATATTATCGTATTCATCTGAATCATTTTCACTTTTTCCTCTTTTTCTAGATTTCTCTCAATTTGTGCTTTCTTCATCACTGTTGGATCTCTTATCATCTCTGCCATTACCCAAATTATGGCAGTTGCTACTGCATCAATTCCACCAGCAAAGATGTCCTGCAAGCATATGCAAAGAGAATAAGTTATGGATTTTATTTTTCTTAAGTGGGGAGTGTATAGCATTTTGTAAATTTGGTTTCTCTATTTTTTATATAATAAATTTGACTTTTAATTAATTTCGTTATACAATTTTAATTCATAATGTCATGGCCTTATTCACCTTGAACTATATTCCTCCCTGTGTTACCAAAAAAATCTTGTCATATCAATTCAGTCTTAATAAGTATCAATTTTAATTTAATTACAAATGATTATAAATTTAATGTTACTAATTAAATTATTTTTCTTAATAAGTATCAATTAATAAAATGTGTCTTATATTTAGTGATTGACAAAATCTATACTAATAGGTTAATTTCTGTTAGATCAAAATTTTATTTATTTTTTAGGGAGTCATTGTGTTATAGGTAAAAATTATCATCAATTTCAGAAGATCTAGACCATATGGATTTTATAAAAACAGATATGCAAGGTTCCAAATCAATAGAATTATATGTGTATCAAAACATCCCATATCACTTGAATAATCATATGGGAGCATAGGATGACAAATTCATCACAATTGTTTCATTTAAAACATGATTAAAGGATGAATAGTATAGCAGAGAAGCAGTCACATTTTATTGCAATAACTCCTCAAAATCTAGAGCAATAAGACTCTAAACCAAAAGATTTTAGCATATAGAAATATCACATCATTTATATAATCATATTTATTCCTCCATTATAGATTTAAATTTGATGTATATAAAGAGAAACTATAAAAGCAATAAAACAAATAGGTATAAAAGCATGTTATTCATTGAGGAAGGGCAAAAAAATATCACAAATCTAAATTTTTGGGCCAGGTTCAAAGAGGTTAGGCTGCCTCAAGAAGATATGCCTGGAGACAAGACAAAGCTGCTTTATCTCAGCCTCAGAATGTTGCACTTGCTTCCCTGGTCTGCCTTTGACTCCAACCAGCAACTTTAATGATACTATGAAGAACCCGACGTTCCCTTCTCAGGCTCACATTTGAAAAGTAAATATAACACAAAAAAACAAACAAACAACAAAGTGAAAGGAAAAGAGGTAGTAGGTAGCCAAGATAATAAAATAAGTCTGATGTTTGGCATTATCTGGGCAATTTGGAATAGCAAGAACAAAATGATTTTTGAGCAAGGGACTGCAGCAACTTCAAAGGATATCCAATCTACAACTTCAATAACCAAAAGACTCTTATTAGTAGAGATGTAAAGTTTGATGAGTGGTCCAAATGGAATTGGGAAAAAGGGCAAGTTAAAGGTCCTAGCAAGGGATTGCCTGAAGAAGAAAATTTGCAACAGCAAAATTCTGAAGATGAAGAAGAAAATGATAATAATAGAAATGAACAACACTTGGCAACTTGTAGACAAACCAAACAAGCAAAAGTTAATTGGTGTTAAGTGGGTTCACAGCACCAAACTAAATTAACATGATTCTATGAACAAACGGAAAGCCAGATAGCTCATAAATCTTACTTTCAGCAACATGGAGTTGATTATTCTAATACATTTGTTCCTGTAGCAAGACATAATATAGTCAGATTGCTTGCAGAATATGTGACGAAGCTTTGTCCTGATTCAATCTACTGTTGAAGCTGTGTATATTTCAGTTGCAGCAGCAACAAATGATAAATTACATCACCAATGACTCAAGGTTATTAGTAATTATTCTAAAAAAGGTTATTAGTTACTAGTATTAGGCTAGCAGCCCCTAGTTCTGATTTTTCACTTGCTTAATTGTATTTCTGGCTTGCACAAATAAATAGTAAATGCCATGGGATTTTTATCTTCATTCTGTAGTTAGTATTTACCGACTTATTTCACCAGTCACTGTCTTTCATAATTTTTCAGAGGCATTCTTTGTTTCTCCTTTCTACACGGTCCTGATTCTTAACTGCCACTGCCAATTCCCATTTACATTATTGCAAGCAACAAAATGGAAACCTAGATAAAGATATTTGGCAATGGGCAATAATAGTAAGTTGCTCTTGATGTGTAAGAATATATCGAGAAGTGTAATTGTGGAGGAGTTAATTAAATGCAAAAGTTCATTTTTAGGGATGGCAAACGGGCTGGCCCGCAATAAAATGGGGTGGCCCGGCCCGGCCCGCGAAAAATGCGGGGCAGGCTGGCCCAGCCCGCTTTTGCAAAGTGGGCTACAAATGCTAGCCCGCCCCGCTTTAATGCGGGCCAGTGGGCTAGCGGGCCAGCCCGCATAAAAAATTTTAAAAAAATAAAAAAAGTCAATTTAAAAAATAAAATACAAAAAAATTATAAAAAATACAAATATGATAATTAAAAAAAACACAAAGTTAAATAAAAGTAAATAATTTAAAATTAATGTTAAATAAATGATGTCATGTGATAATTCACAAAATTATACCATTTGCAAATGGAATTTACGGTTATAAACTATTGAAAAGTATAATATGCTAGTAATGAAAGACTATTTGAAAGTATCATTATCATAACCATTTTAATATTAAAACTTAGAAGTTAATTATGAGAGTGCAAAAGAGTATAAATTAAAAGAATATACCTATTTTAAAATATGTTAAATATATTTATTTAATTTTAATATTTAATATTTAAATAATATAGGTCCAGCGGGCTGGCCCGCCCCGCCCCGCGTTTGGTCTGCAATTTTGCGGGGCGGACCAGCCCGGCCCGCTTTTGATTTGCGGGTTGATATTATCAATCCAGCCCGCGTTTTTTCGCGGGCTAAGCGGGCCGGCCCGGCGGGCCAAGCCCGTTTTGCCATCCCTATTCATTTTTAACACCTAATCCTTCCAACAAAACACTGACCTTAATTTCATTACTCCTAGGGTCTCTTATAGCCAACATAGTTTTAGTTGGAATTGTCCTTCACCCTCACAAAAGTGAATATCTTATTTTCCTAGTTTAAAACAAAGATAGTAGCAAACTAAAAGGTTCCATCACATGATGAAAAGAAACACCTATACCAATTATACTGCTATATAAGGTAGAAAGGAAGGTTTAGTCTTGAATGCTTGTGGTTGAAAGAGATTCCTTTTCTTCAATAGGTTTTATATAAAGTTTTGTAGCATTTTCCAGGCTCATTAATTTCACTAAGCTGGTACAAGGAGTACTAAACCTGAAACTTTTATAAATGTATGTATTGAAGGTTGTTTTCAATAGATATAGTTCATAGTTTATTTGTAGGGAATCTAAGTTGGGCCTGTTACATCTATAAGTTGGGTTTCAGTGCCCTTTGTACTTAAATATTTAGTGAATGCATTTCTTCATTTGCTAATACAAAAAGGTAGACAATGCTTTTCTAAAGAGAGAGAGGTGGCGGGGGAATTGGATTTAGGTCCTCTTCATTGTTTGCTCTTAGGCCCTGTACTTTAATTTCAACTACTACCCTCCAATCTTGGCCAAATTATGGTTGAATTCTTTCAAAATTATCTGTCTATATAGCATTGCAGTGTGTATATGTTGTTCTCACGTGTCATGCTTGTGGTGTGCTGTTGAAAATTCACACTAATTCTATGTTTTGCAAGTCAGTCATAATGTCATATGATTGTTATCAAATGTTAATTAGCCTATTATTAACAGGGTTTTATATGACAAACAATTCTTTCTACATTTCCATAAAAACTAGTAGGTGTAGTATTATTAATTAGGCCAATCACTTTTTTTTAGGTTTGGCTTATTTAAGGAGAACCTACTTTAATCGGTATAATGTATGAAATAATATGAAATCTGGACTTGTACACATACATACACAAACATTGTAGTTATCCCATAATTGATTTAGTTCATCAAGTCTAATTAAAACCTAACAAACATTATCTAATTAATCTATTTCATCACCATATATGGCTATATATGCTAGTGAATTACATTGTAATAACCAATAAAGAACTAAGTTGAGTAACCATACAAAACCCATTATTTATAGCAACATATTTGTTGGTTGCTCGTGTTAGAATTGAGCATTTTTCAAATGAGTAGAATGTGTGTTCAAATGAGTGTGTTGATAGCATTTTTCATGGTTCCACAAGTATTTTTTCAGGCAAGTACGCAACTGCACAAATCTTAAAATATTGTTTAAAATCATGTGACTGCTACATACATGCTAAACCGTTCTTTCTAAATTTATGTTAGCATCTCACAACTCACATCTCCATAGTCTTTTGGTGAAAGCTGGATTGACACGGTGAATGAATTTTAGAAGGGTGTTGTATCAACCAGGCTTGGAATTCCAATGTTTTATGGGATTGATGTTGTTCATCAGAACAAATTGATATTTAGAAAGCGACTATTTTTGCTCACAATTTTGCCCAGGTGGAGAGTCCCAAATCCCAAAGCAGGAAAACGTCAGTTTGTTCGCAAACAAACATGGAACTCACCCAATTCTGGAGCATGAATTAGCCACTGCACTTGAAGCAGCACATTACCACCCAGGTTCATCAAATGGCACACCAAAAATAGCAAAAAGCAGGGCCTACCCAAACAGAGAATTCGAAAAACAAAAAGGTAAACCCACAACAAAAAAAATCTTCAGAATACAAATCATAGAATAAGCGCATGTGCGTGTCGAAGTTTCCCACAACCTAAACAAAAAAAGGAGGGTTCCTCAATATGGCATCCACAGAAGAAGCATCATAGATTATCATAAGAGGTATAACTGACTAACCGTTAATTTCCAAATCATTGTGCTTCACAACTCAAACCATCATTGTCGACGACCCGCGGACTCGATGCCTTCAACTCTTTCTTTGAACTGGGGAGCTTTGCAGCCTACCAACATGCACGGCTGAGGCTATGGAACCTCGTGCGAGGGTACGCTGATGGTGGTCGAGCTCTTGCGGCGGCGGCGTCACACAGGGTGCGAAGGCAACAGACTTTGACAAAAAAATCCGAAGGAAACTGAAGTATTGTTGTACAGTTGTCTAAGAGGCTTTGGAATTTGATTTGGAAAATTGTGATTTTGTATGGTAGAGATTACAAATGTGGAGTGGGTCAGGCAAACTTTGGAATGAGGGCGATTTTGTGTTGAAGGATACATTGTCACATAATGTCCCTTTGACCCTTTCTATGACCAGTCACATGGCATTGGCACATAAAATACACGTCATTCTGTAATGGGGTAATTTGGCTTACTCTATTTGCTGTCATGTATTAGAATTTGGATTGTATCGTATTCTTAATATGTGCTTGGATGTGTATTTGGTATGCTTCGTCCACCAGCTGCACTTTTTGTTTTGGCAATACTCAGATTTATATATCGGTAGATAATGCATATTCTGTAATAATTGATGCTTTAGAATATTTTAGAATTCCATTTCATGGAATACGAAAATTGTTTGTGGAGGTAATAAGCAATTTCAATTTTTATGTGCAATGCTGTGTGTATATATCTTTGAATATTAATGTTGGTTCAAGATAGACTTATGGACATTGCAAATGTATTAATAGTGTGTGAATTCAAACTAATTTGATGCAGTTTGTATGAATTTTTTGAATCATTTAATAACTTCAATTTGTTAGAAGAACGTTGTTTTTAGATGGTCCTTATTTATTGGGACTCACCTAAATATCCTATGATATGTAGCAACTACAAATTCAAGAAATTCTTCCAAAATTTCCAAGAGCATAAGCTAAATTGATAAATTTCTTCTAGATTAAGCAAAATGGAAAAATAAGAGAAATGATTGTATTTCTAAATTTATAAATTTCTTGAAGGGAATAATATCTTACTGCTAATCTATCTCATGCGGATATCCTCCTGATTTTATATTAGTGTATTATATCGCATCAATTAAATGATGACTAGCTACCTTGATCGATCAGTGATTGCAAATAACTCTTTCGAGTTTTTTTTTTTGGTGAGCCCTTTGGTGTGATGTACTTTAATACTTTGGGTAAAACTTTCTAGACTTCCATTACTTCTTCATGCATCATAATGCACGAAACAACAACCTAAATACTTTTCTTTTTGGGCTCATTTAATTTAGCTACATTTTGGTGGGCTTATTTGCTGCTTTGGTTGGAAACTCTATGATCCTCATTTTGTTTTGTGAGTTGGGCTTGTATCAAATTGTTCGGAAGGCTGATTTCTTCGATACCTATTTTTTTTTTTTTTTAAAAGATGGTCACAAACTCATAGAATGTTCAGTTGCATTATTTTCAAACTACTTTGTATCCATTTTAATGGGATAAATCATTAAGTGATGTAAGAAAGAATAAAATTAAATAATTAAAGGAAACTCCTTTTCAAAAGAAGTGATGTGATATAATTAGTTTTTTTTAATTAGCTGAATGAAATAATTAGGTATAACCACTATTACTTAATATCTAAGTATCTTTGGTGTTAGATCTTGAGCAAAGATCTTGAATTAAAAATCTAATCTTCACTAGATTTTTCAATAAAGTATTTGAAGAGATCTTCAACATGAAAAATGAGTTCTTATAAAAGAACCTTCAAGATTTGCACAAAATAATGATTTTTTTCTTCTCTCTCACTAAGATCTCAAAATATGATCTAACATTAAAGAAAAAAAATCGAAGAGATCTTTAATTCTACATAACACTATGAGATCTATCAAAATATGGTCTAAGATCCCAATTTGAGATCTAACATTAAAGATGTTTGAAAAAATTAACTACTAAGTATTTTTAACCGTTTCTCTATTATAAATATAAAGATTTTAAGAGTCTTAAGATCTGTGTGAATATAAATCATAAATACTTTTAAGAAATTTTTTTATTAAAGTTATATAATATTTTTAGTAGAGAAATTCTAAAAAAAAAAAACTTATAACTTTAAATCCAAAATAAACTCTAATTAAAATTATATTCAATCAGTTTTATCTTACAAAATATATAATTTGATTGTGTTTACGTTGTTTATGATTTTATCTAATTTGATTTTTTATGATTTTATTATTAAACTACAATATAATATTAAAAATATATTTGGTTATTATTGATTAATCCACGGTCAAATATCGTGTTTTGTCCGCATATATTTCTATTTATATTAATTTCGTTTAATACTTACAATTTATTTCCACAATATGAAAGTGCAATCCAGTCAGAAACTATCCAGAAAAGTTGCGTGAGAAATCGTGTAAGAAGCTTGTGACTTTAGTGATTAAGAGCTTGTTTGGATAAATTTTTTTTAGAAATATTGTTAGAAGAAGAAAATAAGAGTAAAAAGATGAGATGAATTTTTTTATAAATAAAAATAAGTTCTCTATTAATTAATTTGTAGAAGCTCATTAATGTAATTTCTCTAAAAGATGAGATGACATTTATAAATTAGCTAATGGAGAACTTATTTTTACTTATGGAAAAGTTCATTTCATTTTTTTCTCCTTATTTTTTCTTTTTTAGAAATACTTCTAAAGAAGCTAATATCCAAACAGAGGAGAGACTGTTGCACACAATTGTCCGAGATACAGTATAGAGACCTCCACCGCACGCTACACTCTCACTCACTACATTTCGTACGATTGGAACGAACACCCGATTAAAAGTGCCAATTATTTATTTAAAATCTTTTTTAAGATTGACAAAAGAAAATTTTCTTGAACACCAACCGTTGAACCAACGAGAAAGCTGCATGTAAAACTAAAAAGATTAAGCACTTTCAAAGAAGCACTTATATATAGAACATTTATGCAAGAATTAATTAAAAGATAAAAAATTATTATACATTTTTTGTATAAATAATTATTTTTTGACGAATTATTTTTGTCTTTAAATTTATAACACTTTTGGATAAATAATTTAACTGTCAGATATAGAGTGCATTTAATTAAATACACTTATATAATAAGCTTTTATTGAATGAGGATTTATTCATTAACTTAACTATAAAACTTACTGTTGTAAAAAAACTATAAAACTTAATGAACTAAAATAAAAACAACACATTTTACTTAATTTCTTCATAAAATTACCCATTAAAAAATAATAAAAAATAAAAAAGCTAATGAATAATTTTTATAAGTCAAAATAAGAATTTTGAATATTCTCATTATGAATGAGTAATTTTACCAAAAATAATTATTTATTCAAAAGTGTTATAAATTATTTCTTGTCTCTACTATTTTTTTTTAATCCGTCAATATATATATATATATATATATATATATAAGTTAAACAAATATCAAATTTGTAAAATCTCTCGATCACTTATCATTTTTTAGAATTTCACTCTTCAACACATCACTCATCACTAACATGACAGCCAGGAACGGAGCCACAGTGGGTCCACGAGAAGAACATTCGACCTTTCGAAAAGGAGTTAGTTGCTATGCTTCGAATTAGAGGAGAGGGGTATGTCATGTTTTTAATTTTGTTTTGAGATGAGAAAAAAAGTTATGTTTTGTGTATGTCCGGATTTTTGTATATTTAATTTTACAAATCCTAAAGTTAAAATAATATAAATTAAAAAAATTTAAAAGTAGATAGTCGTATAAGAGCTGTATCACAAACAACTTGAGCCATATTGGACCATCTTGAGCTGTATATCAGAGTGGTATTCTAGTCATAGTTTTAAAAATTGGTTTGGTTACTCAATCGGTCAAGGCACTAGGCCACTGAGTCAGTGATCAAACGGTGGGTCACTACTCATTAATTGATCCGCCTGATCTGATTTGTAATAAAAAATATAAAAATTTATGTCTGTCTTAAAATATTTAAAAATAATATCACAAATTAATATAATTTCATAATATAGATAATTAGATACCAAAATGTTAAAAAAACATCGTTGTCCAAATTTAAACAAACAAGTAATAAAGAACACAAACATAAATAAATAGCTAAATAACTTTAAATTTAACATATGTTCCTACTCTCTAGTATCTAGTATAAT
Organism: Glycine tomentella; assembly: GCA_007407185.1. Taxonomy (NCBI): domain Eukaryota; kingdom Viridiplantae; phylum Streptophyta; class Magnoliopsida; order Fabales; family Fabaceae; genus Glycine; species Glycine tomentella. Next base: position 220,671 of record PYAF01004261.1, on the reverse strand, counting down.
ATCTATGTATATTTATTATTGACCAATATTTTGGTGTCGAGACATATTCTCCAATCAACTCCCATCTTTCTAGTATAACATCTAGTTCAACAATGATAATTATCCTACTTACCACAAATTAGACAAAATAAAACATCAACTAACCCCTGATAAGAAAATAAATTCAGCTTATAATCATAAGCAAAATTGTCTCCTACATAACAAAACAACACTAAACTAGTTCACAATAATAAAAACCAATGAAAGCACAACATAATAATTTTCTCCTTTTATGAAACCCTAAAACCATCACAAAAATAGCCATTCATATCTAAAAATCATTTTCCTAGAGCATTAAAATTCACAAGTCTTAAAAAACAAACAAAATAGAAAAAACACTAGTTAAAAAAATGAGTATAACAAAAAAGTAAAATAAAAATAAGTGACCCAGATTAGGTCGACGGGTCACCGGTTTGACCACAAATTCAACCAGGTCGTTTTGAATCACCCCAAGTAAAAAGCACACCCGATTGAGAATAAGACCCAACTCAGCCCAACCACCGGGTCGCACTTTAGACTGCCGCGGTCGTTTCGAATCACCCCAAGTAAAAAGCACACCCGATTGAGAATAAGACCCAACTCAGTCCAACCACCGGGTCGCACTTTAGACTGTCGCGTTGGTCCGAGTTTTAAAACTTTGATTCCAGTCGTATGCTATATTTTCTTAAAAAAAAATTCTCTTGGATAAGTATCGAGATCCGACACGGATACGTTTTCATTTTTGATGTCTGGGACTTCTTAGTTTGTACCTTTACCAGCTTCGTAATTCATATCAATATTGCAATTATTTTATTTATAGCCTATACCGCTACCATGAAAATGTGCATCTGTATAAGTATTAACAATGACCCTCGCTCCTTGCACAGAAGCTTCAGTGCTACTGTTCCGTTTCCCTTCACGTTGGGCTGTAAGAACTTAATTTCCAATTAAGTCATTTTCTTCACAGATCCTGTTCACATTAAGAAATCCTCTAAAAGCCATAATACTTTGAAAAATCATATTATATCATCACTTAGTTGACAAGTTGAAATTAAAGTCCAAGTCAATTCAAAAAATACCAGATAAAAAAATACAAAAAAAGTTCTGATCATTGAAACTCATCATAAATAGAAGTTCTTCCTGCAACACGCTAACAGCTCAAACAACCGCAATAAAGATTAAAGAATAAGGCAGCCTAAGTTGGTGCATGCTATGCAGAAAACTAAAAACTATTCGGTATTAAACAAAAGGCAAATAATTTGTTTAATCCTCTCCATTTGGCTGTATCCAACTTGCTAGCTAATTAATTAAGAATATGCAAGTCAATCATTTCAACCAATATTACTCGCTAAACCTCATTCTATATCTATCAGCTGTTAGATAACAGCGCTAACACATAATCTCTATCAGTTAGACTTTCCAATTTGACAAGTTCTTGGAGAGACACCTTAGCCAGCTACACGCTCCCTTGTTCCTAAATAGGCTCCTAACAATGTTCACCATAAAAAGATGTCACTGTTATAGAAAAGATGCAACCATGCAACCATAATTCTTGATATCAGGCAAAATTTTGTACTGCATTACCATATGGTCAAAATACCATCTTGCTTAAAAAGCACACACCAATCACTAGATATACCATCAATATGAATATTTGTTAATAATTATTATTTGGACATGAAACTAACATGATGTGATATGATTGATAGATAATTTTGTTTCTTAAGTATGTAGTCGTGGATTTGATCCTTGATTCTTGCATATAAAAAAATATATGTTAAAAGAGGTCAATTCCTTAAATAGATCTCAATACTTCAAAAAATACCTTGATTCTCACACAAAAAAAAAGTATTTGGATAACGAAAAATCAAGAACATTTTCAAAATATGAAAATATGTAAAGGATATATAATGTAATTTGTATAAACTTAAGTATCTTGAACTTATTTTTATTTATTTATATAGTGTTTCGGATCTTTTGTAATGACATGCATTATATGTTTTGTAAAAGTTTGTGAAATTTTTCTTTTGTGAAAATATTGGATAAATGATTAATTTAATTTCTAAATGTGTAAAGTAGTGATAATTTAATTTTTGAAAGAAAGGAAATTGTGATTTAATCCATAAACATGTAAAAGGGGCAATAATTACATTTAATCACATAATTTAGTGTTAAATTGATTCAAAAAAAT
>PYAF01004261.1:191735-208661 GCA_007407185.1 Glycine tomentella | reverse complement strand
CGTCGGTTCGATAAGCAGCGGAAGGGACATCATGATGAGCGGAAGTCCAATATAAAGGAAACTTCCATGGCCTTGAGGAAGACTCAGGCCGAGCAAAAAATGAGGGCTGGCCGGGTTCGGCGACAACTTTAAAAAACTTGTCCTTAAAACCTTTGAAAGACTCAGCAAAAAGGGAAAACAGCCGACGATCACAGTGACGGTCTTTGCGGCCTCGGAAAGAGGTCCACCCTTTCCGATCGGCGGGCTCTTTGCCTGATCGGTTTGTTTGGACAGTGAAGAAATAAAAGAATAAAGAAAAAGTACAGAGAACTTCCAATTTTTGACAAAGAATCTCGAAGGCTTGCATTGAAGCCCAGCCATTGGATGAATCTGGGAAGGAGCGACGCGCAGATAATCTAAGACCTGCATTTGGAAGTCGGTAAAGGGAAGTCGGACTCCCAACCGAGTGATTACATCTTTATAAAACAAAAAGAAGTCAGGATCATTGCCCTCTCGGATAGAGCACACAGGCTCGCCCGGGCGGGGAAGACAGATATGGAAACCCTCCGGATCCCCGAGGGGGAGGGATGCAAGATCGTCGGAACTCATTGTTGAGGTGTATTGTAGCACCTCATGAGCAACCCAGGGAAACCTACCTGTCAGAGCAGGGGGGAGAGTTTGGGGAGAAGACCCGGTTGCGGATTCGTCAACGGTTCTGGCGACGGTCGGATCCATAGTTACCTATAACAATAAAAGAAATAATCAGCCAAGTACCTGGAAGAAGAATTGTCAGTGGATTGGGTTGAGAAGAAGCCGAAGTCGGCATTGCGGATTCTTCAACAGCAGCCGGCACCCCGGTATTGAAATCTGATCGAAGTGAGGAGACAGGAATTTCACTGGGGACAGGTTTGGGCACCCATATTGGATTGTGACGACAATGGTCTAATAGGTCCTCGGCCTCTCTGTTGAGATCCCTACTGGCTAGGTACATAAACTCTTCAATACATTTCGAACAATGTTCGTATTGAACTTCGAAACCTGGCTCGACTAGGGGGTAAATTTCAGAATCATCTGAAGGGGCATTACTGGAAGGGATGGGGTCCTTCGGGGCTGCCCTAGATCCAGTAACCTTAGATTGAGAAGCAAGAATTGCTGCTCTTTGACGCGACGAAGACCCCAAATCAGAAGGCCCTAACCTAGCAGGATGGGGGTGTCTAGGACCTAATCTGGAAGGGACAGGAGGTTTTGGAGTAGAGGCTCTGGAATTGCTTGGACCTGAAGGGGTACGAAGCAGAGATTTCCTTTTCTCTTCCTCAGGAAGGGGCAAACCGTAAAGCCAGAAGGCAGCACGGGGGGAACAAGTATCGCGAATTTCTTTTTCTTGCTCAGGGGTATATTTCATGGTGGAAAACAAAAAAGGTACAAGAAACTGAAGAATTGAAGGGGCAGAAATGTGCAGAGAATGTCAATACTTAGGGTTCGCACAGAAGAAGAGAAGATGAAAACAATTGTAATGACAACGAAAGAAAGAAGATAGTGAGCAGTTAAATACCTGAGTAAGGAGAAGATGGCAAAGGAAATGCTGACGGTGAAGAACAGAACTCCAGAAAAAGCGCTGGAAGAAGCAAGAAAACAGAGATGCAACCAATGCAGAAAAGGCACCAAGAAGTGAAAATGCAGAAAATGTGAAGAGCAATATAGAATAAAGGTGTGTTAATGGAACGAAACGGAAAAGGCGCATTAAACAAGAAGTGTAACCGCCAGAATTCAAAAATTATTGAGTAATAACTGCTGGGTATGAAAAGACGCAAAGGGACAAAAGCGTCATTAACCCAGAAGAACAATGATTAAAGCGTGCAAGAAAAACTGATCAGACGGAACACGTGGCAGTCGAAGGGAGGAGACGTTCCATTCCCCTATGATCATAGGCGTTCATTTGTCCATACTTATAGCTGTCTAGGCGGCTGTGAAAAGACAAGAGCAGGTCGACATTGGAATCGACAGAGAGCAAGTAGCAGACTTGGTCAGATGATGTGCCATATTCACAAGGGGCAGGTACAAAGTACACCTCGGCATGAATGGACACCATCTCGGCTCGGATATCGACAATCTCGGTCTGGATGAATGTCACCTCGGCTAGGGTTGAAAGCATATCGGCTCGGAGGATGATCATGTCGGTTCGGACCTCGAACCTGAGCCCTGCTTAAGTATTACCTAAAAAGCGTAGTCGGCATCATTTTTGGTACATCCCGGCCATCCAGAATGCTAGAAGACCGGGCTGAGGGGCATCTGTTACGGATAAAATAATATTTCATTTAATAAATATGTTTTATCCATTAAGTAACCACTTTAGAGATAAGGGATGCAGTTAGTATCATTCAGTTATCACGATCTCCGGATATCAAGGAAGGAGGTTGCATTCAACCGTTTTGATTAAGATCATGGGACCTTAAGGACCGTTATCAGCGTTCAGGTATCAGCCTATAAATACTGTTTAATCCATGGTGAAAGGTACACAATTCTGACTCTCTCTTTTCCTTCACACCAGCACACACCGTACCCCCCAATTCATCGCGTCCGCTGTGCTGTGATCTTCTTCCTTGAGTTGCTTCCCCTCCATAAGCTTCTTAAGAGAGAGAGAGAGTTTGATCCAACATTAAATCATCCAACACCACTTGTTGGACATTTCTGTTCTCTCTGAGCAGAACATGGTCAAACCGATATATTAATTGCCAGTAACATTCACAATACCGAACCCACAAATACATTTCAATTTAAAAGAAGAAACAAAAAGCGTGTTTCTTCAATCTCCCAATTCAAGAACTCCTTCCAGAAGCTAAAAGCAAGCACGCAATGCAAAGACAAAATCAAAAACAAGTGTGGAGAAATTAAGTGAAAATCACAAGTTGCAGTGTGCAACGAATCCCGCAGTGAATTTGAGAATACAAAAAATGTGGCATAGGGGAATGGTGATCTCTAATTTATTTTTTTTAATAATATTTTTTCTCATTATGAAGATCGATTTTGTTTACAATATTTTGTTGAATATTTAAAGTGTTTTGATTATAATTATTAGTTGGGTCGTTGTGATTTGTGAATTTTAATCCTATATTAGAGTGCTTTAATTAATTTTAACTTATTTTTTACGCACAAATTAAAAGAGAAATATATTTCTTTCTTTATATTAAATTAAAAAAGTAATATACGAATTCTCAAAGTTTCATTGTATAATCATTAAATTCTCTTCATACATAATATTTATTGTTAAATATGTTTTTTAATAGGCTCATATATAGGTCAAATCAGACTTCTAAATGGGTCAGACCAAGCCTAAAAAAAAATCTATGACAGATAAATAGATCAGGTCAAATTTTATATTTTTAATTTAGGTCAAGGCTAGGCCTAGCCACGCTAGGCCTGGCCTGTTTCCACCCCTATACCGAATGTGCAGCCCAAGTATCACAACTAGGGGTGAAAATAGGCTAGGTCAGGCCAGACTTGACCTTTGCTTGAATTAAAAATATAAAGTTTGCACTAGTCTATTTACCTGTCATAGGTTTTTTTTAAGGTTTGGTCTGACTTATTTAAAAGTTTGACTTGATTTATGAGCCTATTAAAAAACATATTTCACAATAAATATTATATATCACTACTAGAAAATGTATTTTTACGATGTTGATTTAACGTCAGTTGAACAAAAGTTGTCTTAGAAAGAAATGTGGTGACATTTTTGTAAATAAATACAATCAATTTACGATGGTTTTTGAAAAATCGTCTTAGAAACTATCATTTTACAACAATTTTGCAAAAATCGTCTTAGAATGGTTGTCATTCCACAACAATTTTTTGAAAAATATCTTAGAAGGCTATCATTCTAAGACGATTTTGCTATTTTTTTAATATTTGATATCTCTCTCTACTCTCTCGCTCTCTTTATCTGTATACTCACTCTCCGACTCCCTTCTAGGGTTCCCAAGCCGTCACGAGAGGGATCAAGGCCACCTCTCCGTCAACACCTCCATGACCAAAGCCATCTCTCAGAGCACGGTGTCCAGGGCCCTTGCAAGTTCTACGACACCAGCCTCCCTCACCGTTGGATCTAGATCGACATCAAGTTCAATGACCATCATGTCAACCCACCACCTACTCCTCCCTCATGCACATCGTCAACAAAAACACTGACGATCTAGACACCAATGGAGTGAGTAAAAAATCTGGATGTCATAGGCATATATGACAGATTTGGTGGAGAACCAAGCATTAGGCCAAACTCAAAAAGGAGGTGCCACCTCCGTGATGCAATCCGCCGCAATCGAAAACCTCTGCGCTGGTGTCATGGGCCGTCAGACATCTCCGACGTGGTGAGAAACGAAGGCGTGAGCGTGACTTAAACCAAAGTGGGTGGCCACCGCGTCATCACAGAGTCCATTGGAATACATGTGGTGGGGAAGTTCGTGGAGCCCGACGTCCCCATCAACACCCCAGGCACCGCACTGGAGCGCAATGCCATGACCATATAGACGATACGCTCGAGGCATTAGTGATATTCAGAGCAAGCGACAAGTTGGTGGATGAAAGCGAAGCCAACGCTATACAAGATGTGGAGATGAGAGTGACAGGAAAGAATGAGATAAAGCCTGGCGGGCTGGGCGCTAAGGCCTAGTCAACAGTCATGTGAAACACCCGCACTGTGCTTCGACCCCTAAATAGAAGATCTGGATGGCAATTTCTGATTTTTTTTTTCATTTCACTATTTCTTGTCTTTTGGGTTTGTTTGTTGGTTTTTTCATTACTTTTACAATTTTTGATATACTTGTCTTTGACTGATTGTAAATCTCTGTTCATTTTCATCTTTGTTTTCAACCATGGAGCTTGTTGGTTTGACAGAAGATAGTCATGCAGAAAGGATGGTAACTAAATTTTCAGTTTTACATGTAATATTATAATAACAACACCATCTAACAAATTTATTTTTGTTGGTTGCAGGATTCCATAGAAGAACAAATCACACAATGAACCTTTATTCCCCATGGACCTCAAAATATATCAACTACTGCCATTGGTCGACTGGAGCACACTAATCGTGTTCATGTTGCGAGAATGGTTGTCACGATCACCAGTACTTTGGACATATATCAGGTGGCTCTGATACTTCTACATCGATCAACCTGCAACAATTGATTGAGTTGACTAGGACCCTTAAAGAGCAGGGGAAGAAAGAAATGGATGAGATCGAAAAGCAGATGTAGAAAGGAAAAACTTAGAGAGGAGTTCAAAGAGGTTCTACAAAATGAGTTGAGCCAAATCGCATCCCAACAGGCACTTGTAGTAAATGAACTTGAACCTTTTATCAGTGCCTATGTGAGCACAAAGGGAAGCTGGATAGCAACTACTGCTAATCCCTCAGGGGAGGAGCCTCACACTGATGATATGAACTATCGTGGGGTTGTACATTGAAGATGAGCATAGTACCCACCTGGTGGCATTATCAAAATTATATGAGGGTCATCAATCGTACACCACATAAGTTTGACTGATGATGTGGCAAAGGTTGTTGTATGGTTTTGCTCTTAGCATAGGAATGTCGACAAAGACATCAATAAGCGCAATTATCAAGTTAAGTCTCAATTTGTAACACATTTACTATATTTTTGGTATTATACATCAATCATTTGATCTTACAATATACATGTATATTTCTTTCTTTTAACTAGCGCTTTGAAAGAATTTTGTGGCAAGTCCCTCAAGAGTAAATCCGTTTCTAATTGCATTGAAGTAAAAGTAACTTAACCAACAATGCTTTGATTCGATTAATTAATGACATTCTGTACATTTGTAATTTTGGAATATAACTAAATTTCATATGCAATTCAGAGTATCCGATTCCAATTGATGATCCTTATAGTATTTTGTTCATTTTAAAAAATATATGTTAGTTTACTTTAACATGTTTCATTTATTAGAATTTTGATATTTAATGTGATACTTTAATGTGTGTTTATTATTTGTTGTAGTGATTTAGTGATCAAACACCATTGGAATCGGAGAAAATGGAAATCATTCGGAAAGAATGGACAAAATGTTTTTTAGAAGATAGAAATGAAGCATTGAACAATGAGATTGTTATGGATAGTTAAACTTGTATTTTAAATAGTTCTAGGTTGGACTTACATTGTAAGCATGGCAAATGTTGAATTTACTTGTTTAATGTAGTTAATTTAATATTGTGAGATCATTTTATTTTTATTTATTAGTATTTTTAAAATTATTGTTTTTATTGATAATAATTTGAATTTAATTAAATTTGTTTGTCAAAAAATGCCTAGTTTTGATTTTGTTTGAAATTGCAAGTTGGATTTGTATCAAAACAAAATTAATATTTTTTAAAAATGAACTTTATACATTTGTTGCCAGAAAATCGATGTGAGAAATCTCTTTCCACGATGATTTTCTTCAAAATTGTCTTTGAAAACACATGTTCGAATACGATTTTGGAAGAAATCTTCTTTGAAAGTCGACTTTTCATGGCAATTTTTTTCAAAATCATCTTTGAAAACCCACCCTAGAGACTTTTCCAATACATTTTTGAAGATGATTTTAGTAACTGTCTTTGAAAGTCATGCTTTGATAACAGTTTTAAATTGACATTGAAAGTCTTCCACTTTTAAAGACAGTCGTTTCAACGACGGTTAAAAATCATCGTTAAAACACTTTCAAAATTATTGTTAAAAAGATTTTTTGTAGTAATGCAACTAATGTGAAATTAATATTACATACTGATAGGTCCAACCCTAAATACCATATGACTATCAAACAAGCATGCCCATACACAACTAATGCCAACCCACTAGACTATCGTTCCCTTCAACTTCGGAAGTTATTACAGTAAGGGTTCATAGAGAACTGCTAATTCATAGAACAACTAGAACCAGTACCAGATTTCTATACATAACACTTCATATTTTTCTAATTTTCAATTGAAAAATGTTACATGAACACCCATTGTGGACCTAAAAAGATGAAAAAAATTGAGTAAATATAGGTATGATAGAGTTGATGATCGATGTGATAGAAAGAGATAAAGAAAAATGTGAAATGTTAGAGGAGAGTTTAAAATGATCAAGTGTTTGTGTAATTCAACCATTTCTGAAAATCACCGCGGTCCAGGTTTTAGTTCGTGCCTTTACCGTCTTCATATTTCAAATATTGCAATTTTTGTACTGAGAGCCATTACCGGACCATGAAACTCCCGCTATTAAAAATATTGACTCTCTCACATTGTTGTTGAAAGAGTATATATTCTTGTCCTGTAAACTCACTCTCAACAAATGCACAAAAAGCCTTTGGGGGCTTTCCACTAACCTCGCGCTGAATCAATGAAGAACTTTCAGATTGTTTTAGCAAACCTTCTCTCAAAACCTGAACCTCACATTTGAAAGGGCCTCTAAACTTGGCCCTAAGTCCTCTCACTTTGTCACACTCAATGTTCACATAATATCTAAAATGGGTTGTGAGACTTACTTTATACGAGTGAAGAACCTGGTAAGTCATTTTCTACTCAGAACCAACGTTAGCGTTTCCACCTTTTCGCATCACGGCATAAAAACAAGATTTTGTTCCACAAAGATGGTTGAAATGCTCGGTGTCATGAACTATTTGTTCAGGAGTGAAGCCATCTGCAACCACTCTCACTAGCCCTAAGTTGAATGATCCGTAGTTCTCTCTTTCAGCAGTGAGCTCCGTGTGAAATGATCGCACTAGATGATCATCACACAAAGCATCTGCGAGTCTCAATAGCACCCTTTCTGATATGATGCTCAAACGAAAAATGCTATACTTAGATTTGTCTTTAGGGTATATGAGAGCGAACTCTTCAGGAAATTCGGCACTTGACCATTTGTAAAGCTCGATACTGCATGTATTACCCATGTTGGTACGTAGCTACACTCATGGATGCAAGATCAGGTGGACGAAGGGGTATAAATAGAGCTAGCTAACTAGCTTTTTGCTTATTCGTCGATTGAGTATTTAAAAATAATAAGGAAAAGGAAAATAGTTGTTGACTGGTTATTTTTTTAAAATAAATATAACAAAAAAGAAAAAACCCAAAATAAAATACTCTTTACAAATCAGGTAAATGATAACTCTAGTCCCTAAAAATGTAAAGGAATGACAATTGTACTCTTAAAATAACATAATTCTAATTTAATTTTTGAATATGTAAAAAATTATAATAATTATATGATGTCATACAATTTAAAGCTCAATTGGTCCATTATTTTTAACATGATGTCAAAGCGGCATCGTCCTCAGAATATAATTTAATATCAAATTAGTTGTTGAAACATTATAATTTAATAACAAATTGGTCCATAAAATTTAACCTAAGATAAAATTATTATACATTTTACACATTTAAAGACTAGTTAAATAAAATATTATTCTTTTAGTGACTAAATTTTAATCACTTTACAATTTCAAAAATTAAAATCATTTATCCTTACAAATTATTTTAGCAACTACAACTAAACACTATTTGTGAGAAAACCCTCTCCGTCTAAATCCGCACTCTTCATCCCATTTCTTATATTTGTATTTGATTCTTTTTTATGTTGAGAAGTCGAGATTTGAGAATCCACTTCTCAATTTGGTTTTTATTTACTATCTTTGTATCTAAATATAATATATTTTGATTAATTTATATCCTTTAAGAAAATTAATTAGTATAGTTAATAACATTAAATTTATTAATAATTTGTGATATATTTCCAAAATCACCTCAAAAATTATTAGGACTCATGATCTCTCTCTTTTCATTTAAATTGTTTTTTATCTAATTAATTAATATGTACTAGTCTTCTTCTCCAATCCTTATAAGAGATCGAGATAATGTATTTATATAAATTTTTTAATTCATAGCATTTATTGTAAAACAATTAAGGACATTTTGGTAAAAAAAATAATTAATGAAACAAACAACTTGAAAAGAATCTTGTAAATAGGAACACACAAATTTGAGAAAAGAGTATTACATTTAGCGATATAATACATTGTAAATCTCTGCAGTGTTTAAGTCCCTTAATCGCACAATAATTAGTATCAAAGTCAGGTTCGACAATTGGTGACCAACTTGACAAATATAATGGAGTTGGCGTGATCCATGAACATAAGGATTCCTTGTATCAAAAGTTTTCTGATGGATGAGTCCATGCATGGAGCTTAAGCAGCATGTCCCGTGGATATGAAGAGGTGGAACATGGCGATGCAAAGTATTAGAGCATCTTAGCGACAATGGTCAGGTAGGCTGGAGCAATCACAATTAAGCTCTAAGAAGGGTCACCATTGGATACTCGTGGATTAAAGAATAACTTTTGCTCTAAGGAGGAGACTATCATATATATAAAAGAGACCCATTCTTGAGAAAGAGATTATTGGATAATAAATGTGAGGTGAAGTCACACAAAACGTAGGAATTGAAATTTAGAGCATCATATTAGTGAGAAAAATATCCCTAAATTTGAGCATTAAGATTTTGGTTGGAGTGTAGTATCAATTCACTTATATGATTTGCTCAAGTTCCTTCCTGAAAATTTGTTTGGTATGTACGCTTTGATTGCAGAACACATATTAATTACAATGTATATTTTTAATTGCAATTTATAATTAATTTCACAAGTTAAGCTTAACTAACATATATAATTAATAAAATAAATAAATAAATATATTTATTAAATTAGTTAAAGCAACAAAAATAAAATCCATTTAATCCCGACTTCTTGATGACAAAAAGAAAACAATAATAAGAAGAAAATGGATGAAGTGTCGGTTTTAGATGGAGGGGGTTCTTTCGATGAATAGTGTAGTTGGGGAGATAATTTTCCAAGGATGATATTTTTGGGAATTTTGTTTTTCTATTTTGTCCAAAAAGTATTCAGGTACAAAAAGTCCAAGGTAGTTAGTTGTTGCAGCAACTTGCTCAAATGCATGGTGATCATAAATGCATCCACGTAGCTTGAAAGCAATGGAGTTTGACCATTTGTATAAATTAATTAATAGCCAAATTACGATCTGATTATTATACTCAACCGTTTAAGCACATCACATTTAATTTTACGCGCATATGCTAATGACCTAGCTGAGCAGGTAGAAGTAGATCCATGCCCTTTGCTAAAAGTTAAATCAAGCAGCAGAACAAAAGTCCACTGCTTGACTATGCTATTGCTTATACACAGCTTACATAGATTTTTATATACATCACATTTATTTTTTATTAAAGATAATCTTCTTTTAATTAAATAAGATTAAATAATATTATAATAGAGAAACAGAAGATGATGAAGAGAGAGATAAATAAAAATAGAAAATTTGAATATATCCAAAAATAAAGAGAGACTACTCATTTATTATTAGAAGAAATGGATTGTTAAATGTTCGAAATATTTATTGCAAAAATATAAGAGATGATTAAATGCTTGAAACTTAATTAAGAATAATTAAAGAAAGTCGTCGTTTCACGAAACATGTGTCTAATATTAGATCATAGCGTATTCTGGAAACTATATATCAGGATGTAAATTGGATTATCTGTGAATTATTCAATTAAGTTTAACTTTTTAAATAACTAAACAAGTTAAACTCAAACTTTATTCCTTTTTCACAAGTTAAGTTTAAAATTTTATTTAAATAAATAAATCAAATTTAAATAAGTCATTTTTCCATAAACTAAATCCAAACTTCAAGTTCTTGACTCAAACTAACTCATTTAGATCCCTTCTGTATATTACACCAATTGGATGGAGGAACGACATAGTACTGCTAGGAAAAACTGACCACTAGCTAGGCATGTGATCTTATGCTTTTTGTTATGCCCGGCTCCTTCTATATTTCCCAATCTTTTCAGGTTATAGAGTTCTACACTAGTTAGCAACATATATAGTTTATCATAGGATTTTATAATTGAAAAATAACACATAATCATCCATAATTAATTGCCGTCCATTAATTAGTTGAATTAATTATCACATGCAAGAGCTTTGCAAGTTCATTTTTCTTACAACAATAATTGTTAGATGCCAATGATAAATGAGTGTTTGTTCGAAGATTGAAGGAGGTTATGGTGTAGAGTATTGGAACACAGATGGGGTAATGTTTTACCTGGACGAATTTGTCTCATTGGGATAGGATACTCTTCTTTCAGTTTGCAACGTTATGTAGGATATATAGCATGGCTGCATTTTTTTTCACGGGTACATTTTGTTCTTTAGGGTTGAATCTTGGGCTATTCATTTGTTACAATTTATAATCTATGAATTCAGCTAGCTCTCCCTTTGTGGTCTCTGTAGCCTTCTTCAATGGCTTGTGTACCTTGCATTTCTTGTGCTATATATATATATATATATATATATATATATTGATTTTTTTCCGAAAAAAGAAAAAACAGCTCCAAATCCTGTTTCACTTTAATTTTCTAAAGACATGTTCAGTTTCCTTCTAATAAATTTGTTTCTAATTAGTAAACTTTGTTTTGGAAGCTTGCATATTTTAGCTTGATGCTTCTCTAGCTTAATCCTTGTTCTTTTTGTGATTTGTTACAATGTATATCACCAAGCATTGTTTTTATAATCAAATTCTCAAGCAAACCATTAGTATTTTAGTTTTAAAAACTTGGAGAATCTGTTTCTTGATAGTATGTTATCTTGAAACTTCCCACATTACTACTAGGATGGATCCAAAATAACCATTAGTCAGACATCCTTCCCTTATACGACGAACAGCAAACAAACCAAGAAATGGTTAACTTACTTATTTCCTAGCATTTGATACTATTGATGTCATGTGATAAATTACTCACAATATTAATTTTGCTAAAAAGCGACAACCAACTTAAACCAGCCATTAGATGTTTTTATAAGCTCTCCCAAACATATATACTCACAAGCGCTAGCTTTTAATATACATCCAAATAAATTGTTTATAAACTTTCCAAACATGGCCATTGATGAGACTTTTTCATTTAATAAAGCAAGAAATTGTGTGTATATGTTGAGGAAATCTAAGTAACAACACCTTATTATAGTGAGAAAAAAAGAATAATGAATATAAACTAATCATTAGATTTTTAAAAATAAATATATCGTTATGAAAAGTAAATTTAATTAATTCAATCATTATATATAAAAGTTTTCATCATACAATATATTATACTTTTAAAATTTCACAAAATAAATTTTTTATTGATGTTGCACACGAAAACACACACTATTAAAGATCATATACAATACTAAATTAAAGATATGGCACCCAGATTATTATTCCCTTCAACAATTCAGGAGTTATTACTTATTACAGTAATTCTACGGTGCAACTAGCTAGAGTTGCATTATTTCAAAGAAAATGGCTACTTTGAGGAACAATTACAATAAGTACATGTTTTCATTGAAATATTACAGTTTTCATATGTAGAGCCATTACCATTACCAAGGAAAAGTCCACCTGCATTAAAAATATTGTCGCTCGTACCTTTCCCTTGTTGTTGGAAGAGTATATATTCTTGTCCTGTAAACTCACTCTCAACAAATGCACAAAAAGCTTTTGGGGGCTTTCCATTAACCTGGCGCGGAATCAGTGAAGGACCTTCAGATTGTTTTAGCAAACCCTCTCTCAAAACCTGACCCTCGCATTTGAAAGGGCCTCTACACTTGGCCGTAAGTCCTCTCACTTTATCACACTCAACGTTCACATAATATCTAATATGGGTTGTGAGACTTACGTTAAACGAGTGAAGAACCTCCCAAGTGGTCATTTTCTCCTCAGAACCAACGTTAACGTTTCCAACTTTTCGCATCACACCATAAAAACAAGATTTTGTTCGACAAAGGTGGGCGAAATGTTTGGTCTCGCAAAGTGTGTGTTCAGAAGTAAAGCCATCTTCAACCACTCTCACTACCCCAAAGTTGAAAAATCCGTTGCTATCTCTTTCAGCAGTGGCCTCCATGTGAAGTGATCGCACCGGATGACGATCGCACATAGAGTGTGCGAATCTCAATAGCACCCTCTTCTCTGGATTCACGCTCAAGCGAAAACTGCTACGCTTATCAGTATGAGTGACGGAAGTGTATATGAGAGCGTACTCTTCGGTAAACTCTGCATTTGACCAATTGTAAACCTCAATCATGGGTTCTGTACTGGTTATATTACCCATGGTGCTAGCTCGTGTGTGTGTGTGTATTTGTATCGCCACTGCTACACTCATGGATGCATGATCATGGGGCACAAAGGGGGTATAAATATAACTTACTGAAACATGCATATGGGTACTTAATTCTAAAGCCATGCCTTATGTGCCAGCTTATCTGTAACATTTTTCAAAGAAAAAACTTGTATAATTAAGGAATTGGATTTGCTTCATTCACACAATCACGCAGTTGCAAATTTGAACCGTTAAATGAAGATCAAATGGTTCATATTTTGGTTGTTTGTTTTAAGTATGGCCTATGAATTAAAATATCATGCGTATTGATTTTCATCAAACGGTTACCGTTAGCTCACTACGAGAATTCGTCAAAATTCCGACCATAGAAAATCTGAGTCCGTATTATTAGTTTGACTATAAAGGTATTAAATACTTAGTATTTAGATATGCATATATGCTCGTATCCAAGGTTTGGTACATAAGCGCATTACCTTTACTTTAGTAAAAGAAATAATTAAAAATTAGATTTTTCTTTTGATTTTACTTACATGTTTTTACATCACGTTGCTGCTATGTGTTTATTGCATGTTTTTACATCACGTTGCAGCTGTGTGTTCCTATCCGGGGTTACTCTGACTAGGGTGAACATAGAATTTTGAATTTGAATTTTAAAAATCTAATTTATATCCAATTCATATATATTTAAATAGATTGAATTTTAAATTTATATTCATATTTTTTTTAAAAATAATTTAGATTTAAGATCCAACTCATTTAAGTGAATATGGATTTGTTTATATCTAATTTATATCTACTTAAATGTTATAAGAATTTTTTTATAAATTTTAGTAATTAAATGATAAAAGGTGACAAGTTAGTATATATCCATTTAAGAGTTATTTTTAACTGACCTTGGTCAAAACTATTATTGATCAATCTTGGTTAGTGTATTTTCGATCTACTTCAACAAGGACAATTTCGACAAACATCGATCTAGACGTTTTTAGACCGACATCAACCAACACTATATTTTGACTAACATCAATCACTGCATTTTCGGTCTACATTGGTCAAGGATGTTTTTGGTCAATCTTTGGTAGAGTTACTTTTTGGTTGAGGTCGGCTAGAGTTTTTAGTCAATGTTGGTCAGTGATATTTTTTTGTCGACATCGACTAGGAGTTTTTCGATCAGCATCGACCATGACTAGTTTTTGACTGACGTTGGTTAGGGTTTTTATGGCAAACATCGATGAGTTTTTTTTTTGCCGATGTCGGTTGTTGATATTTTTTTGCCAACATTTGTCAAGACAATTTTGTGGTTGATGTTGGTTAGGTTTTTTTGCTGATGCTGGTTGAAACTATGTTTTTGCTGGCATTAGCTATGATTTGTTGGCCTGCGTTAGCTAGAGATATTTTCTGTTGACATCAATTAGGTTTTTTCGATCGGTGTCAATTGGGGGAATATTTTGGCCGACGTCAGGTAGTTTTTTTGGCCGATGTCGATCGATGATATTTTTCAACTGATGTTGGCTAAAAAATAGTCTCGTTTGATGTTGACCAAAAAAATCTTAGCTGATGTCGAGCGAAAAACTTACCCGACATTGATCAAAAAATAATCTTGACAAAAAAAATTCTAAAAAAAAATCCAAGCTGACATCGACCAAAAAAACCTAGCTGATGTTGAGCGAAAAACCTACCTGACGTCGATAAAAAAATAATCTCGACAGACATCGACAAAAAAGTCCTAGCTGACGTCGACCAAAAAATAGTCTCGACTGATCTCGGCCAAAAAGACTTTGGACGATATTGACCAAAAAATAATCCAAACCAACGTTGGTCGAAAAAACCTTATCAATGTTAACTGAAAAATAATATCAACCGATGACGGTTTAAAAACATCATCAATTGATGTTGACCAAAATAATTATAGACGACATCGATAAAAAAAATGGCTCCTAGCGAAGTTAACCAAAAAAACATGGTCATCAATGTATAAAACATTATATTGGATTTAAAAATCTAAATAGATATTCAATCCATATCCAATTATTTGGATTGAATTTAAAATCCAAAAAATTACGATTTGGATATGAAACCAATCTATTTAAATGAGTTTAAAATGGATTAATTGAATTGAATATGGATTGATTTTATGGATTTGGAATTTTTTATAGAATCCTAACTTTGAGAACGAGGGACCAATGATGTACGAGACTATATTCTTGACCTCCTTAATTTATCATAGTGAGTATTATTGAGTACAAAGTAAAACTCATTCTAACTCGATCTATCAGTGTGAACAACCATTGAATATGAATATGACTAAGATTCATATTAAGGATTTGATTTTATTGAAGTTGCTGTTCAATTCTTGCTCTTTAATTATGATATGAGTTTAGAGGTAATTCTTTTCATGACAATAGACACGGAAATCATAAATTGTTAAAGTGCGAAATTATAGTCATGATTAGGTGTTATAATATGAATTGTCGAACATTTATCTATAATATATTTATATTACAAGAGTTATTTTTTGTCATGGCGAATTTAATCTTCTTTTATGTTATACATTATGTTTATTTGTCTCTTTTTATTTTTAACAATTTATACAACTTAATCGTGAATATATATTGTTGTACTTGTACATATGTATATTTTAAACAAAAAACATTAAATTAACTTACATGTACTCTAAGTTTTTGAAAATAAACCTATATCTTATATCCGTACTTGTACCTTGTACTAATAATGATGTTTCAATCCCTAATATAAAAAAGAGTTCTCATTTTTTACACCTACGAATAAAAAATTGACGTTGTTACTTGTTTTCTATCTCTTTCTAACTTCCTATCAAATCATAGAAAAATATTACATGAATATTTAATATGTTATTTGACACTTAGAAAAAGAGAAACAAGTATAAATATAATAAAATTTATGATATAATAGAAAGAAAGAGATAGAAAATAAGAAATGTTGGAGGAGTGTTTCAAATAATAAGATGTTTATGTATCATTACTCAAAATTATATTATTTATCATATTTATATTTTTATCTTTTTTCTCTCTTTTTCTCTTAAGATGTCAACTAATATTGGGTGTAAAAAATCTTTTTGCAATAAAAAAAAAAAAAAAAGAGTCGCCCACACACTTCCTTCGGTTTCATGTAGAGAGAATAAAATTAATATCCTCTATATATGCTAGATGCCACTTTCCACCAGTTAAGACCAAGTCAGAGACCAAACAAAAGCTACAACACATAACAAAACTGATGTGAATCTGTGGATGTTCAAATAACAAAACTGAAACAATAACTAAAAAAAACACTAAAGGGATAACACTCATATAGATAAATATATATATTCCATAAGGAAAATGGATGGTATCGATCTGTAAGAGAGGTATCATAAACAAGAGATTGGATCAATTATAATATACTTAACAGTGAAAATTTTAATAGTAGGAGCATTTACCTTTTATGATATAGGTTCAGTCTCCGGATTGATGTTAAAGAATTAAAAAGTAAAAAATTACTAAAAATCATTTATTATTACAAAAAAATTACCTTCTTTGGTATAGTCTTTATAACAAAAATTAAAAGTAGTTAATATAGACATTGAAATTTACACTAAGCTAATAATTTGATTTATTAATACTAACAAAATATTAGTGGTTAATATATTCATATTCGATAGAAATAAAGTTAGCTGTTAATTTAATTTTTTTGTAATAATAAATGATTTTTAGTAATTTTTT